>WOGL01001999.1:0-10484 GCA_015342145.1 Leptinotarsa rubiginosa | reverse complement strand
AACTTGTTTCAGATAGGATGATGCTCGGAGATTTAATGACAATTGTAGTAATAATGGAGCAAACTTAGTATAAAATTTGCCATCTTTATGCTTTGAATGTAACGTAGAGTCTGGTTTACAAAGCTTGACAGGAACGGTTACGACATGTTTTTTACCTTCCTCTGTATTTACTCGCTTAGGAAGAAGTCTCAAATACAATCCTGAGCGACTGATAGTATAGCCTTGCTTAAATAGTTCAGCTTGCAAGTCGTCTAATGTCTTACAACATCTTATAACTTCAGTACGACGGCGATCATCAGCTGCGCCACCAAAAAGAGCAATTGATTTTATTACTTCAAGTAAACCGGATTGATTTTCCTCAACTCTAGGCCGACCAAAAGTATTTCGAAGTTTAAGAGCAGTTGCTACATCAGGATTATTTTCACACAGTTCTAAATTTTTTTGTTTTTTAGTATCACGACTTTTTTTTTGGCGTTCCGCTGCGTCGATTTTTCTTTTCAATGAGGTCTTTTCTGCTTGAATATCTTTTCGTAATGTTGTTATTTTTTTGGTAGCATCATCTGTCGCTATACCAGCATCACGTGCTAATACTAAGCTATTGAGCTCAGATTCGAGTACAATAATTTTATTCTTCGAAGCGTGTTGACTAGGTGTTGGTTTAGCTACTATTTGAAGTGATTGACATCTACTTGGTTCTGTCATAACATTTTTAATTTCTTCTGAATTACTCAGTTAAGTGTCCTCCTGTAATTAAAAGTAAACATGTAATATATTAAATAAAATGAACAACCGCGAGTATTAAATGTCAAGCAAAATTCCGAACAAACAGAGATAGAAAGATGTAATTACGGACTATTTTATAATAATCTAAATTAAAGATGTTTAACTGATTTAGCCTAATTAGTTGTATTATAAATTTTGAACTTACTTTACTGTCTTGTGGCTTTACTAGTGCTAATGCCTTTGATGAAGAAGGATTCTTTGAGAAAAAACTCAAAAGTGTCCCCTTTTTTTTGGTCAATTTCACTTGTAATTCTTTAATTTTTGATTCTGTCTCATCTTCAATGTTATCATTATTTTTTAATCTTTTCCATAAGGCGTTAACTTCTTCTTGTATGATTTGTTTTTTTTTGTCAGCATAAGCTGCACTATAGGCATCGAATAATCTGCGGTAAAGACTACCTAAATCAATCTTTTTGTTCATTTTAAAATAATTTAATAAATTAAAATTGTTAAAACAATTAAACTGAGAAAACTATCACTGTCACTCGGCAAAAGTCAATCGCGAAATAAACAATAGGAATGTATTGAAGTCACTGCGCCAGCGCGTGAGGTAGCACTTGTCGAAGGTCTCGCAAACAACCGACGGGCGGAACGATAGAAAAGCGAGCGAGCACTCGCCGACGACTTAAACCTATTTAAATCCTTACCATTCAAAATTCTCGTGAATTTGAGAATCTCACTTGTATTACAACGCCGCTCTAGAAGTTAAATGACGTTGCATGAGAGATTATCTCATAGCAAGAATGCTAACTTATTAATAAATATATATCAAGTTCGTAAATTTTTAAAATTTTCAATTCACATCCAAACTTTGCGTTTTAGTATTTTAAATTTTAACATGTGACGTCACAAAACTATTGACCCCCCATACCCCTTGTCACACGATGTCACACTTCGGTGATACCCTCCCTCCCCATTAACGTGTGACGTACTTTATGGATGGCCCCCAAATATCAAGTTCGTATCATGTTGCTTATCTAGAGTTTTGATTTTACTAGCTCAAAACGTTTCTGAGAACAGTCAGGATGTCGGAACCAGGTGTCTTACCAGATAAAATACTTGAAAATATATTGGAATCTGTAAATGAGCTGTGCCAAGCTCGATATCAGTATAGCTCAGATGCTGTAGAAATACTGAACATTCTTAAAGGTGAGAAGTAACATTTGATGGTGTTACTCTGTTAGAATTACGTATTTCAATGTTTTTTTATTAGAAACTTCATTTACAGAATTTTATTGCGTTGAAAATATGAACTGCCCCACGTTGGGCGCCAAGTTAAAAATGCATTCCTATCAATTTAATTGAAAGTGGGAAAATCCTAATATACTCGTACATAATAATGTTACAAATTATTGAAAATGATTTTAATCAGAATAGAAATTTCAAACACCCACAACAGAAATATAATCGCAAAAAACCTTTCCATAATTGAAATTTTCACACGTTATGATTTATTTAGATGTGTTTTGAAAGTGCATGACGATGGCGCTCCACAAACTAATAGTCCGACAGCTGTGAAATTTGTACACGTGTATTTTGAAAGTTAACGTCAACTAAAAATCATATGAATTTAATACTACTAGCGCCATCTGTGTGTTATCCTACGAACTATTCGGCCCATTCGTTTCGTCAAAGTTAAGAGTGCGCTTTTAAGACAGTAGAGTTCTCCTCTTATAGGAAAAGTCGAAGCACACTCCAACACTACAGCTGCATCGACTATCCGAGTGTGTGTTTTGTATCTTTTACATATATCATTTTTTTTTCAGATTTATTTCCACATTTTGCCATCTCCACCGAAGAAAATAAAGTCACCTCGGTTGCTTTACTAAAACCCTTTTACGACAAACGTCACAATTACGGTCCTAGCGTATCACTAACATTACTTGAATGTTTGGAAGAGCTCTGTCGGGTTAGTAATGTAATAACTTATATGTCCAAGCTATTATCCGGGTTTTTATATGTGGTTTGCAGGGCTTGACATTTCGTCTACAACAGCCATAGACATTATTAGAGGCGAGATGAAGTAACAAGAACAATTTTCCAGTTGTAAGAGCGATGGTTGGTTAACGAAAAACCAGATTCAATAATTTTTTTTTTAAATAGATAATGCCAAGGAAATGCCAAACAGGTCCGTCATTGGAAAAGCTTTTCTTCCCTTTATTAATATGTTTAAAATATGGTTGTTCCGTTAACCAGCTGTCGCACCCCTACGAACGACAACTCTCAGAAGTTGAAACTTGTGCGAGATAAGGACTAACGAGGTCTTACTTTTAACGTGTGATTCCTAACACGGGTTGGACGATAGCAAGTGAAAATCGACTGTTCAGCCCGGGGCTGACACATCGGCCGATTATTGGCGCCTAAACTGCGCCAACAGAGCGTTGGAAATGTTCATTCCAACACGTTTTTGGTCTAACGTGAGCAAACGCGGCACACAACGCGCAGATAGTTTCTCATGCCTAAATGTCGATTTAATATGTGACAAACACGTTCTTTTGACGTGTTCATAACCTTTGCTATCTCTCTCACTTTAATTCGGCGGCCGTCTAGCACCATTTGGTTAACATTGGCGATGTTTCCGTTGGTAGTTGCAGTTTTTTTGACGTCCCGAACGTTTATCGTCTCCCGAGCTCTTACGACCACATTTAAATTCAGCTGCCCAAAATTTCACTATGGGGAATGATGATGCAGATTCCCCGTACACAGAATAAAACTCATCTTTGATTTGCGTAGGCGTAATGCCTTTCAAAAGAAAATATTTAATGACGACTCGATACTCGATTTTGCCCATTTTCATAAAAACACATCAACTCACTCAAACGACTGTTATGTAATAATTGCGCATCTAAAATGGCTGAAATTTTGATGAGTAACTGTCAACAGATGAACAACGAATTTCACTAGCTTTTATTTACGAGTGCTGCTATCTCCATGTTGAAGTCGGTAACCTTTCAAACCATCCTCGTGGAGCACTTCGTCCATTGCTTTGCCGCCTTTAATTATGTCTACCTCTTTCGTAGACGAAACGTCGGGCATAAAATCTGCAGACCAAGGCCAACAACCCCGTTAAATAGCTTCGATACAGTTGTCTCCTGGTGGGAACAATTACATTCCGTAATAATTTTTGTCCGGTTTTCAGCATAAAATGATTTTTTCAGCTCGATCCACGAAGCAAGTACGCCCGATGGTCTGACGTCGAAGTGGTTAGGTACATCCCGGAATTCCTGAGTTGCGACTATCAAGAAGTTCGCTTCAAAGCCGCCGATGCGTTGGTAACGTACTTCCGAATGAACACGAAAACCAAATACCTGCCAGACTTTCACAGACAGGAGGAGATTTTCTCGAAAATTTACGAAATGGTATAGTATACTTTTTGTGTTATCTTACAGCTGGATAATCGTTTTGATCTTTAAGAGTCTTAGGGTCTTCAACGTCGAAGGAGAATTGACCCACGAACGCCGAATCGACGAGGTGGTTTCGAGAACTGCCAGTGTTTTACACACTTTTGGCGGCCTCATTCTGAATTGTAACAAGTGGATAGAGGAGTGTATCGTCTCGCTGATGAAGATTTCGTACATTAAAAAAATAGGTATAGGGTGTTTTTTTATAGAGGTATAGAACTTTGCAATGGAATAAAACAAAGATGAATTATCAAATTGACATGAAATTTACTTTACTCGAAAGATAATCTTCTGGCATTATAATTCAAATATGACTTCTGGCATGGTAGGCAATTTTCGATGACTTTTTCCAACATTCGAGGCTGTATATCGGCGAGGCGAATGTTGTCCTCCAAGTGGTCAATCGTTTCGGGCTTATCGGCGTAGACTAGCGACTTCACATATCCCCGCAGAAAATCGTCTAGCGGCGTCAAATCGCACGATCTTGGAGGCCAATTCACGGGTCCGAAACATGAAACTATATGGTTACCAAACGTTTCCTTCAATTGTGGAATTGGCCAGATATTTTTCTCGAGAGAATTTATCTGGTTGAAGCTGGGATGATTCTGCAATCGTGTTAGGAATCACACGTTAAAAGGTAAGACCTCGTTAGTCCTTAGCTCGCACAAGTTTCTCAACTTCTGAGAGTTGTCGTTAGTATGGGGACGACAGCTGATCAACGGAAAAACAGATTTTTAAAAAAATCTATTGTAGCACGAGCTGTGTGACATCTTGAGCCGTCTTGTTGAAACCACAGCTCCTGCAGATCATGGTTGTTCAATTGATGAAGAAAAAAGTCAGTAATCCTGGCTCTACAGCGGTCACCATTGACTGTAACGTTCTCACCAGCATTGTTTTTAAAGAAGTACGGACCAATGACTTTACCTATAAAGCACACCGAACAGTCAATTTTTCTGGATGTAACGGTGTCTCAACATACACTTGAGGATTATCATAACACCAAATACGGCAGTTTTGTTTATTGACGTATCCATTCAAACAAAAGTGAGCTTCACCGCTAAACAAAATTTGTTTATGAAAATCAGGCGTCAGTCTATTCATGTTGTAATGCTAAACCAAACTAAATATAAATTACTTGACAGGTGACAAAATGACCGTCAGTTGAAAAAGTGTTGCCAACTTAAAGTTCTATACCTCTATAAAAAAACACCCTTTATTTTCTATAATCGCCATCTCCCTGACTAATACCACAACGGACATTAGAACACATCCGACAGACATAGATCCTACAATATAGAAACGTTGTGAGAGACGAATGATTAGATCTTTCACTTTCTTAACGATTTTTTTAGATTCTGTTGATAAAATACTGAGAATTATCAGCGAACGTTTGCTGGGAGAAACTGGCTCGAACATCGTTGAGAGATTTCTCGAACGAATCATAGAAAGGTGGTTGAACGAAGGCAGGAGCATCGACGATTTCCAATTCAAACTTTTGAATTGTTCGACCAAAATGGAGTTCTATCTCAAGTATTTCGAGAAATGCGTTCCCTTTTTCATAGTGAGCGACAGAAAAGACCTTATTTCGGCCGCGAAGGAGCTCGGTTTGAGCGAGAAGGCTATCGTAGAGGTATAAGAGCCGTAGAAAAAAAAAATACAGGGTTGTTTGACGTTGCTTTGTTTCTAGATAACGGCTGCTAAAGTTTTCGCGCGTGCTCTATGCGCAGACGTTGAAAACGTTGGGCCGGCTGTACTGCAGGAGAATAACATTTTGAAGTATTACTCTTTTGCTGTCGGAGAAAATGCTCTGAAAGATATATTGAAGGATAATCTGGACCAAATAACGCTTGGCGTTATCGGAAGCTTGACAGATGAAAAGTACATTCTTGATCATTTCGACGAAGTTGTTATATTCCCCACAAGCAACTTGACGGTAGTTCAACTGGAGGCCTGTTTCAATTTTATCGAGGTAATTTTTATCATTAATGTGTTTATTTTCCTTGTTGTGATCAGGCTTTCAGAAGCACCCTAATCTTATGACTGAATTTTTTGTTTCCTAATGTTCAGAAACAGAATCCCTCTGGCGAATAAAGATATCTAAACACTTTCCCAACACCAAAAAAAAACATAAATATTAGATATAATCACTAACAGAGGAAATACATTATGAATTAGAGGTATTAAAGAAACATGTAGTTTAGAATAGGATCAATACCAGGTGGTAGTTAGGTAATACTAACTGGTAATAGTTAGGTAATACTAACAGGTAGTAGTTAGGCCACTGGCATATCAAAACACTCACACTAGTAAAATTTGATCATTATGAATTTATAAGGATGCTAACTAGGTTAGCGAATCGCACGTCGAGAGACCGTAATTTTTGTTCTGGTGTTGGGAAAAGTGTTTTCAATAGATTCATTTTATGTCAAAGGTTCCAGTACGAACTATCAAATTCCCTTTTATATGTTTCATAAGCATCATTTCTTTGGATTCAAAGCAAATACCATTAATTCACCACTTGATAACAGTAAGAAATCGATAGGATTATTGAAGACGGTTAAATTCATGTATTGAAATTGTGCAAAAAATGCCTGATGCTTAAATAAATTTGCAATAGGAAAAATGATTGTCGAAGTATTACTATAGTTTTATTGAAAATTATGGTTCAGCGGCTTATTCGAAAACGTATTACAGAAGGTCATCACACAGTATTTTACCGGGTCATTGAATACGTTTAAACAGCGGAGAGTACTCGTAGGAAAACTCACATATACATAAATATATATTAGCCGTTAACCACCGTACAGTGACTATGGTCTTTTTAGTGGGTTTTCGCCTTTGGGAAGTACCCGGGTGTCTCATCTTCTTCTGTTGTCTTAGAAGGTCCACTTGCCGTCATACGTGACGATCCGACCCAAAAAAGGTTAGTTTTTGTTGCGTACAAGCAAAGAAGAGCAGACCTCGAAACGTGACATTTCTGTCGATCGTTCAAATTGTGGGGCACCCACTTTTCACTTTTCCAATACGTTTTAACCCATAAAAAACCGCATGGGAGCTGACGCCCAGCTCTTCCGACATCCACGCACCGTTTGTGATGGGCCAGTCTCCATCAGTGGTCCTCAAATCCTTGTCCTGGATTACTGTAGGTCGACCACTTCGGGACACATCTTCGAGGCTAACATCTCCGAGGCTAAAGTCGAACAGTGCGTTCATCAACACTATCATTGCCAAATGCCTGGTTAATTTTGCAAACCATTGCATTGCATTGCCGAGCACAAGAAACACATAGAGCGAAGAGAAACCAGCAAATCAGTAATAGCAGAGCATGTTTGGATCCATAAACATAACATCGACTGGTCCCAAGCTGAGATCAGACACAGTGAGAAACACTGGTTTAGAAGGAAATTCAAACAAGCCGCATAAATGTTGTCCAACAATGTATTCAGCCAAGCTAGCGTAGAGATACGCAACATATGGAAACCCATAATCAAGCGAAAAATGGCCATCTCCCGCTAAACGATCATCTCCCGTTAACCGGTGAAGCGGTAGAGAGGAGATAAAAGAAAGTACTCGAGTGACCCATAAATAGTCATCTCTCGAAGGAATTAGTCCAGTCATCACCTGAAGGCGATTGTGGATACTAACATTCAAAGCGTCGTTAAGTAACATGGCTTGGAGTCTCTTATTTTTTTTTATTATTCTATTTTTTTACTTGTATTTTATTTCACTGTAATTTCATTTGAGGTTTTTTTTGCTTGATATGATTGTTATTTTCAGCTATTCTTTTTAATGTTTTCATTTGTATTGGTTCTTATAGGGATTTATATAATATTAGACAATGGAAGTCCCAACTAATGAAATTCATAATGAAACATTGTCAGTCACCTTCAAACAAACATTTTATTATTCCAGTTTTTTATTCTGAAAGCTTGACTTGTATTCACACCATTTTAGTAGTCTTTTTAATCACTGGATATCGAATTTCAGTCATTTTTGTGCGACAGCCAACCACTGATAACCTACCTAACGAAAACTAATGTCGGAAAGATAGAAAAGATCCTCTTGACGCTTAGATTGAACATATACAACGTAATTTCGGCAGAAGATAAATTAAAATCTCTACATAGATACACGCTATTCCTAAGTATGATCACTGAAAATCTGAGGAGCAACAGCGATTGGCAATATTACTTCATAAGAGACACCGTGCACTGCTTGATCAATCTCATCGAAAATCATGACGAATATCTGATCATTATGAAAGCTTCTTGTATGTTCATGAATACTTTTTTGAGAAAAATATTGCCGAACTTTTCGGACGCTTTCAAAAATTTATTGGAATTCACCGTCAAGTCGTTGAAGTTGTATACCGTCACCAAGGTTGGAATAACTGACCTTTGTGTGAATATCCTGAATTTCCTCATCGTCGACAATTCCTGCCATCTGTTGAGCGAAATCGAGAAACTCGACAACTTTTCCCAGCACCCTAACTTCAGTGAGATCAGGAGGGTCCACGAGGGCATAAAATATGGCGAGAAGAGAGTGTCTCTTGAAGACGAAATCAATTCCTTTTTGAAACACAATGATGTATCCACTCAACAGGACAGTTTAATCCACTTGAGAAAACTGCTATCTGAGCGGAAATCCGAAGTGATGGAACTGTACAACAACCTTCAAAGTAACAGAGGCTTCTCGGAAGATTGCGAAAAAAGCTGCCTTCACAGGTTGGTTTGTGCCCTCGCTAAGCTGAGCTGCTCGCCTAACGAGAAAGTAAGCGCTGGAATAGTTCGTCGAGTGTTTTGATTTTCTGTTTATTTTCTTTAATTCTAGGTTAGCTTCGAAGCGGTGCGATGTTTGGGCGAGCTGGGTCCAGCGAATTTGCAAACCCTCGTGCTGCAACCCGAGCGGCCCGTCTTTGATTTACAGTGCACGCCGTTTGAACTTTTGACGGGAAATGTAATTTCGCTTCTGAGTGAATACGTTGTAGATAGCGACGTGAACGTGTTGAAGACAGCGAGCGAAACTTTTTATCTCGTTTTGGATTGTAAAGAAGGAAGAAAACTCGCAGGTAAGTGGTTGTTGAAACAATCCATATCGAAAGTCATAAAATAATGTTATCACATACCAGGGTGGTCCAAGAAGTACCGGGCCTAGCCTAGAGATGGCGGTAGTTGGTTGAAAAATATCACGGTGTCAGAAAGTACACAATCTATAAAGCATACGTTTCAAGTTTGAAGACGCTGCGTTGTTTAGTATTCGTTTGTTGAAAAATAAATGAATTTTTTTCCAAAATTTTTGTGTTTTCTCTGTTGAGCCGGAACTTCTGGGATCACCCGCCCAAACAACATGAATAGTACCTCTAAGAGTTTCGATGAGCCTAATATCATGTCATTTCAGAATCGAATAAGGACTTCGGCTACGGACCTATCAATAAAAATTATATAAAGCCTTATTTTCCGTTGACCCGGTCTTCTCCGTCTTCCAATTCTGACATTGATGTGGAAATATGTGTGTCCAAGTTGTCCGATGATACCCTCTGGTGTCCGCGAAGTGAAACACTTCACAAACAATGGATTGTGAACCTGGTATCCGCAATCCTGGAATCTTTCACAAACCAATCATACTTACAGAAGTTAACGTCGATGTGTAAGGTTAAGGTAATTTTCTCAACCGTCATGTTCTGTATACAAAGATGGTTTTCTTACTACCGGCTTTGATCTATGTATACGGGGTGTTCAAGGTCTTATAGTTTCGATTCAAGATAGTAGCAGGATATTCAGTTATCGACAGTCTAGTGACGTCTACTTTGGACAAAAAAATTATTTTAATCTATGTCATTTCACTGTTGGAAATCATTGAACGTTCTTAATATTCTAGTTCTTCATTCATTTATGAAGCTCTATAGAGTGCAGCACAGTAATAAATCTTATCAGACTTATCAATTACAGATATTCTAAACATAAACAAAAACAACTACTCATGCACACAACAGCGTGTGTGTATGGGTATGTTTATTTTGCACAATAGATGCAAATGTGCGTGGTGATCATCCTTTGATCACGCATCTGTCTTTAATTGGGTTGCTTCGTTTGTTGGATGGATATAGTTTAGTGTCATGTACCGACTCAACAGTTTCAGACAGTCTAAATTTAATACAGGAGCGAGTCTACAGAGGAGATGGATGTCGAGTTTACGACTGCAACTGACCTCCCTGTAAATTTAATTCAGGAGCGAGTCTACAGAGGAGATGGATGTCGAGTTTACGACTCCAACTGACCTCCCTGTAAATTCAATTCAGGA
>WOGL01001998.1:0-10485 GCA_015342145.1 Leptinotarsa rubiginosa | reverse complement strand
GTTAATCCTTAGCTCGCACAAGTTTGGACTTCTGAAGGTTGTCGTTCGTAGGGGTGCGACAGCTGGTTAACGGAAAAACAGATTTACACCTTAAATTAAAGCGAATCGAATAACCAAGATACTAAATGAAAATGACTACAGAGTAAAAAAATAATAAAAAAAGAATAAAAATAATAAGCAAAAAATAAATAAATTTAAAGAGATTCCGAATCAAGTTACTTCACGACGTTTTAATTGTGGATACCAACATCAATGGAAGTCCGAAATGATGAAATTCACCATGAAACATTGTCGACCACCATAATGCACCTACTCACTCATTTTTTGACCAAAAACAACACCGTAATCATGTCTCACCCAACGTATTCACCAGATTTGCCTCCCTGCGACTTTTTCCTGTTCCCAAGATTGAAGAGACCAATGAAAGGACGGCGTTTTGCGACGATTGAGGAGATTAACACCGAATCGCTGAGAAGAGTCAAGGGCATACCAAAAAGTGCATGTCAGAACTACTTCGAGGATTGGTAAAACGCTGCTTGAAGTGTATTATATCTGAGAAGGACTACTTTGAAGGAAACCAATAGAAATTAATATTACTGGAGTATTATCCCAACACCAAACGTTATTTAACACTTGGTGATCAAAACACCTGTCGAGGTGTTATAATAACGGTTGGGTGTTGGGATAAAATTCCAGTAATATTCATTAATACACCAAAGGTTCCAAACAGTGCATCACAAGTACAATAGAAATTGATGAATATATATATTTGGGAAAAATGAAAATTCACCTTATTTTTTGAACAGACCCCGTATACAATTGGCTCTTGAATAAATAAATAATAATAATCTTTATTTGAAACAGGAAAATCCTAATTTACATACATTTCTAATATTTTTGTTACAAATATGTTACATATTGGAATTATTTAAAAAATATATGACAAACATTAGAGATGAATACATTCTAAAGTTGATCAATAAGATAGGCATGATAATATTTCAAGAAAGAAAATTGTAGCTACAGGTAACAGACACATAATACATATCAAATGAATGAATATTATTATAATTTTTTGGATATATTCAAACCATGATGTGTTATATCGATTATGCCTTTCCCTCTTGGACGTAATAAATTGATGGAAATCTACCGAACATTCGCTGACCCCCTGCCGTGACCTTGCTCAAAAAAGAAAAATATCGATAGAAGAATTAGGCCAAACTAAATAAACACAAAACATATTCGAGATAAAATTGTCAAAAAATAGAGAACCCTGAAATATTGAATCGGAAAAAAATTATGCATTCATCCTCACTATGGACACGTTGATAGTTCAGCGTTCATAAAAAAATGTTACAAATGAAATTGCTCAATGAAAAAGTATTACTACTTATGTTTCTTCGTTAAATCGAAAGGAAAAATGAACTTGTCAAACTTATCTAGCTAGATCTCAAAGCCTTTATTATTTGGTTGGCCATTCTGAAGGTAAAATTTCTTTAAGGAGAAAAGTAGGAAGAATTTGGTGTTGATGCATCCACTAAAAAATCAGTATTTATGTGTTTGCAAGGTTTGCATCGGTTGTTGATACTCCCCAGCACATCAAAAACCGATGAAAATGTTGAGAATCTGAGGAAAATTGTTATTTCTATGACACGTGATTCGATCACCAAGTGATCATCTTCAAGACTCATCTTCTTTTGAAACTGATCTTCTTGAAGATGATCACTTGGTGATCGAAACACGTGTTGAGGTGCTAAAAATAACGGTTTGGTGTTGGGATAAAACTCCAGTTGTATTCATAACTACACCAAAGGTTCCAAATAGTGCATCACAAGTACTATTAGAGAAGTTGCTGAAGATGTCGGCATATCGGTTGGCTCATCCCATGCAATTTTTTCGAAAATTTTGGGCATGATGCGTGTGGCAGAAAAGTTTCTTCGATTACTGTAAAGTAATGTACCAGGAGTTCTTGCTACGTCGTTGTACGGTCAATAAGGAGTATTATCTTGAAGTTGTGGCGCCGATTGCGAGAAGCAATATGAAGAAAACGTCCAATATTCTGGAACAACAATTCCAAAACAACCTAATTGTTGAGAGAGCTCAGCTTGTCAAATGTAGAAAGTGTTTTCTGAATTCCGTTATGGTCCCGCCCACTAGATTTGCGTTCGTTAGAAAACTACCAAAAAATGCATATCAGAACTGCTTCGAGGGTTGGAAAAAACTCTGGAAAAAGTTATGAGGGGGACTACTTTGAAGGGAACGAAATATAAATTGCGGAATCTGATCCACTATTTGGAGACGATCCTTGGTGGATTTCTGTAACTGTGATATGATTCAATGGAGAGAGAATTCTTGCAGGCGGATGAAACTAACTGATGATTTTTTCCTTTCATGAAAGGTATATAGATTTGTTTTCATGTTGATATTAGCTGAGTAGGTGAAGGCTTGTGTCTGGTTATATATGATACGAGTCAATACAAGTCGTGTCAGTGTTTCTTCTTGTGGTGTCCAATCTTTATTTTTAATTTAATTGCGGCAGCTATGGAAAACGCACGCACATTACCATTATCAGCGATTTGTTTGTCGAGAAACGAACGGAACGACCTATCGAACAATATTTACAAACTCGCTTGTTATGCATTCACGTTGACTCGAAAGGGGGGCTGGAGGGGGCAGTTCGAGGGACAGCCAGACCACTCTTGCAACCGCGGACCGCTTCAATTCGTAGTCAGTAAAGTGCCGCGATCGCGTCGTCGTGCAGTGTCTACGAATCCGCTCCCCGGTGGCCCGACCTCGTGTCGCTTCCATATTGTTTCGCGTGCCAAAACAGAAGACGATCGTCACCTTCCAAGCAGAGCCACCCATGGTTGTCCGTTCTCATGACCCCTCGCTGCGCCCCGTATAGTATGAAGTGCACCTACCATTACACGTGGAACAGGGAAATCGTGTTCAATTCGCAGAAACTGGTCAAGAGACGTTGAACCGCGCGCTGAATCCCGGCCGCCCTTCGCACAAGCCGCCCCCCGCACTGCCGCCTCTCTTTTTTTCCCAAGGGACTATTTGTTGACTTTCACGTGTTGTTTGATTTCTTCTTCGTGACCCAGCGCGATGGCCGTTTGTTATGGTAGGTTCTGATGTGGTCACGCCAGTGGCGAGACTTGCGCTGGAGAATATGTCATTTTAGCGAGAAAAATGCAAGTCTAACAGGTTTCGCTAAATAAATTGCTTGACAAGATTCCGCAGAGTTATCCACAATTACACTCTAGTTCATAAACGGGAATAGGAATTAAAATAAAAAAAGGAATATCTTATTACCCTAAAAGATAGCGATATCGGTCCAACGGCATTCTTTATAGCTGAAATGATTTAGAATATGGCAAAACCTAAAAAATTCTTGAAAATTTTTTCTCATGTTATATTTTTCTCAAAAGTAGAGGGAATGACAAAAAATTAGTGGTTGCACGTCGAAAAACATTAAAAAACTATGAATGAATCATACAAAAAATCAGAGTTAAGCGAATTGAAGAAATAATGATAATTAACGAATGTGGAATTTTGTAAAAGTTTATGTAGTACTATTTCTTTGTAATTTGTTATTTGTAACTGATTACCTACTGAAAAAATTAATTATATTACAGATATGTACTTGGTTTTCCTCAAAACAAAAATTTAGAATGATTTTTTTTCTCAAGTCACTGATGCATAAAATTCTTTCTGTCAGATTTCAGCCTCTTATATTTTACGTCTACAATTTTTCATAAGTTGAAAAAAGCCGTTCGTGAGAAAAATAGAAAGAAATGGGAGTTTGACCTGAAAATTGACGTTCAAGGAGTCAAGTTTACAAATTTTTTCATATTCTTACAAGTTTTTTCATATTCTCACAAGTTTTTCCTTGTTCTTACAAATTTTTCCATATTCTACATCATTTCAGCTTGAGATTGTCGTTGGACCGATATCGATATCTTTTTTGGGCCAAGAGATATTCTTTCTTGATTTCAATTCGCTTTAATGCGACGAGTGGTCATTTCGAACAAATTTTCACCTCATGCCTCATTTACATAACAATGAGAAAATAAGTATGTGATCGACGCATATGCAATAAAAAAGTTTTTTTAATTTTTATTGAAAAACAAAGCGAGCTTTGAAAACAAATCAAAGGATAAAACAAGTTATTTTTATGTGTTTTACCCAACAAAAATGTAAATACGTCAGTGGCATACATTTTTTTATCAATAATGTTGGCTAAACTGTGTCTCCCTGGACTCTACACTTCGTATCTAATTATTGCTAAATGAACTGAAAACTACATTTTCAAATTTAACGAAAACCGGATAAGAAATATTCACAAAAAATTCTTTTTCACATCATTTTCTCTTCTATGTATATGCAGAATCGCTGTCCATAGTATCAAAATAAGAGCGAAGCCATTTTGGAGATTATATCCAATATCACCTGTTGAATTTCAAGGCAGAAAAAAGGATCCGAAAGGAATATTTGAAAAACACCTGCCAACACGTTCAACTTTTGAAGGTTTCAAATGTGTACCTCATGTATAGCACCCATTAAATCGGAAATTATCATTCGGCTTATACGTTTTTAATATTGGCTGGGCACTTATACGACGTCGAAGTGGTAAATTTTCATTTAATTGGAAAGAAGATATTCCGTTTGTTTCAAATATAATAAATGCTATGATAATTTATATTCACTCGATTTCCTGAATTCTTTGTTTAACGTTGAGCTGAAAAGTTCGTCGGCTAACATAGAAGAAAATTGATAAAATTTGAATTTATTTTTCAATATAGTTGCCTTCGAGGGCGATCAGGGATTATAGCGATCATACAATTTTTCGAAACTATTTTATAGTACGATGTTACTTTAGCCTCAAAATAGGCCTCAGTTTCGACAATTACCTCTTCATCATCAGCGCTAAATTTCTCTCCAGCGAGCATTCTCTCAAGGTCTGAAAACAGAAAAAAATCGCCAAGGGCCAGATCTGGACAATACGGTTGATGCGGAAGCAATTTGAAGCCCCATTCTTGCAATTTTGCAGTCGTTTTCATTGATTTGTGACTCGGTCCCATTGTCTTGATGAAACAGCACTTTCTTTTTCTTCGAATGGGGTCGTTTTTCTGCGATTTTGTCCTTCAAACGCTCCAACAACGCTGTTGATGTGTTTTTCTTTTCAAGATAGTCGATTAATATTGAACCATGCGCATCCCAAAATACTGATACCACAACCTTGCCACTTAACTGTTGCGTCTTTGCACCCTTTGGAGTCGGTTCACCACGTGCAGTGTCCACTCAGATGATGATCATATTGATTCTGGTGTGAAATGATGTTTCATCCATTGTCACATATCGACGCAATAATTCGGCTTTTTTATGGCGTAACAGCTTCAAACACTGCTCAGAATCATCAATTGGATGATCATACATCTCAATACCATCATAGATCACTGAAATTTCAATTCAAATAGACGTGAATATTACTGGAGTTTTATCCCAACACTAAACCGGTGACGGTTATTTAGTTCAACATTTTGACCAATTCCAACAAAGATATTTTGTTAACGGCAGGCTATATCAATTTTCTCGATGAAAATATAACTTTCCTTGTTGATATCACCCTCAAGGTTGCTCGGTTGTGATACTAATTCTAGAAAAACCACTCGACGAGAACCAGTTGTCTTGATTTGAAATTCAAAATTTTATTCTATAAGGTAATAATAAAATTATAATTTATTTTTCTGTCGAAGCATATATGTAATGACAGTCTCCGCCCAAGATTATTTTTTTAGCGTTTGCAAATGACAATTACGAAGAAAATATAATGCATTTGAATATGCTTACTAGAACATTCTTGAATAAATTGAGGCTACTGATGAAATTTGTGGATTTCTACAGACAAAAGAAAATTGAGCCAACGCAGACTCATTTTCATTCAATCAGTGCTCTACCACCATTCTGAATTATCCCCATGAAATAGTCCAAATAATTTAGTTTACTAATGAAAGTTTTCCAAAATATTCCAGTTTGTTTCTCTTCCGATTGACAGTATCAAAATGAATAGATATAGGAATTGTAGATGATCTGAATCGAATGAGTTTGTGTTGTTTATTTAATTTGACATTTCTCATATAATCAATTTTCTCAAGCTACTTAGTAATAAATCATTCTCAAGTAGCTCTTCCATAGGCGTACATAACTGAGTCGGTCATACAACATTCATTGTTGTATAATTTGATAAACACTCTCAATAGATTTTTAGACATCTTTTTTTCTTGGCATGTATCGAAAACAATCCATTATTCAATAAATTGGTGGATGTAGCCGTTACTACGTGGTAGGAAATCACAATGAAGAATTGAGAATTGAAACTTATATGTTTTTTACCACTTTTAATTGTAACTAACGTTAAACTAGTTTAATGTATAAGTTCAAAAATGTCCTTATAGGACGAAACTGCAGTAACGTTAGTTACAAATAAAAGTGTTGAAAAATATAGAAAGTTTCAATTCTCTAATCCATTATTCTGAACATATTAGTTTATATTATTGCCGACAGTTTTCTTAAATCATTAACCGATATCTATTCCGTATACTCGAAGCCAATAGTCCCGATAAGAAATGGCAGCAAAATAGACAATTCTACAACAAGGTTGTTTCAATAATGAAGCAGTTCATCTGACCTGAATTAGCATGAAATATAATTTACTACGTCCTCTCTCCAAGAGTATCAGACGAGAGAGGAGTTGATTTGAGGAATTTAATAATCGATCATTCATTGGATTAAACTTCGAGTTTGAACTACATGACAAACGCAGAGTAAACTTTCAATTTATTATTTGAAAGCATTTCGATCCATATCTCGATATAGTACGTCGTTAGAAATGTAAATTAATTTGTGTTGATTTTTTTATTTTTCTACATTATTTACTCCTCGAAATGACGGATGGCTCCTATATTCCTAATGGAAATCAACTAGCTTCGTGTTTAAGTACTTGTCTCGGCATAATTTATCATGATTTGGGAAACAAAAGGTTCTGGTTATCTACTTCTCTATCTTTATACAATAAAATATAAGAATCTTTAAAAGAAAGGAAGGAAGTAATTAATTTCAAAATGAATTCTATACAAAGATGTGGAGTTAATTCAAAGAAATAATTTTCAGAAACAAACCGGAAGAAACATCCCTATCGAAATTTTCATTTCTCATGATGATTTCCTCCTACTACGTAGTACGTAGTGGCATCCACCAATTTCTTGAAATATGTATAAGTTTATTCAACTTCAAATTTTCATCTTCAAGAATATTTAAAAAAATATGTGACAGAAGAATGTTCAATATAATTATTATTGAATTTATGTGATATTTCAACTGAATCATATTGAACTTTTTCAAAATAAACATGAACGAAGTTTTTTGAAAAATGAAGGAGAGTGTAACATATAAGTCAATATGAAGATATAGTGAAATATGATATACTCAGTAATCTAGAATTGCTTTTCAAATATTTTACAGGGTATTGGGAAAATCGAAATTGGTCTGTAATTATTTATGTTTTTTCCTGACTTGAAGATAGGTTCAACGGTGGCAACTTTTGATTTATCATTAGGCCTGTTCAACACGTCTAATTTATCAACTTACTCAATAATGGTGCTAGTTCTGATTTCAATAATTTTACAATTTTCACGATAATATTGTCAAAACCAGGAGATAATTTCATCTTCACAATCAGTTGGTGTCAAATACATAAAAGATACTTACGATTTTATTTTATATTCTTCTAGGCTGGGAAGGGCAGCTGCCAGATTTTAGGGCCAACGTTTATGAAATGATTGTTGAAGTCTCCACAAACTCGATGGTTTTCATTTTTCACCGAAATGAATTTTATCTTTTCTGTTTCTTATCTGGTTTTATTGTATATCATTTCATGTATTGATTGCTGTATGGATATTGATGAAGCATTTCTAAATTTTGCTTTGATTCACTAATTTATTATAATAGTTATATCGATCCATCTATGAACACCAGGATTGTACTTTACTATAATGAAATTTATCATCAAGTTCTCATATATTCAAATATAGTTTTGTTCAACAGTACTTTGAAATCGTCATTACTTTTATAAACTTTTTACTGGAACAATGCTATCGCCCATATATTTTCAATTTCAAATGGAAAGTTAAAATCGTTTTTCCAAATAGTTATGTCCAAGAACACCTTTTTCACGAATATACGAATTTAGTAGGGGGTTTTTGCTTCAAGCACCGTTTCAAAATATAATCAAAGTGACCTCTCGAACAATAAACGCTTCGTCGATAACGATAACCTCTAGTTTGAACTGAAAAAAATCAATTAACCAATCAAAATGCATTCGAGCGAGAATTATATTTTTCATCGAATTAAGAATGATCCTTTGTTCTAATGAGTTCAAGAGACGTCTGCCATTCTGCTGACAGTCCAAGTAGTTGATTCGATGTATCGAGTGTTGAAAGTACGATCAAATTTTTCAACATCAATCCTGGCTATGCTCTTTTGTCCTCAACTACGACCGCGATTGTCAGTAAACAAATCTTTCAACTCTATGATAACACGACCTCATTTTCTTTGTTATCGATTTATTTTTGCTAGTTTTTTTGCGAACCGACGTTTATTGATTGCTTCATATCTCAAGTCAGTAGTCGAGAGCGTTTTCGATACACAATAAATATCTCACGATTGTCTGGGTGTTTTATTTTCTCAGTCATTGACAAACTTACATAATATCACTCTCTAAAACTGAACGTGCGAACGATGCTAAATTTATGAATGTTGGTAGTTGTTGAATGTTTCGATAGTTACAGTCATTCAGCGAAAAATACTAATCACGCAGCTATATTTGGGAGTTCGATTTTTTGTCTATTGCAGATTGCAATTTAATTTTCGTAGACTAAATGTTCGATGTCTTATGATCCGTTGGGTTTAAAATGATTGATCGATGTTCTCTGATAAACACTATAAGTTGACACATCCAAGTTTCATTTCACTTTTATTTGGATCAAATTGTTTACATGATCTTTTGATTTATGTCGTGGACTAGTACATGGGCGTATCTCTTCAAAGGGGAGTGGGATAAGTTATCGTTAAATTTTTAATCGATTGAACTATAACTTTTCATAATGCCGTAGTTTTTGACATAGTACGAAAGTATCTTTTTTAAGAAACAGTCATTTGCCACTATTTTCAGATAATAAACTTCAGGTATTGTGATGGAATTGGCCGATACTTGATCTGTTTGGTCATCCAGTAAATTTTCTAAATTATTGAATCTATTAATTTCCAAGCCGAAAGATGATTTGCGAATGTAGAAATGGTCTCTTCCTATTAGTTCTTTTATTCTTTGGGAAAAGGTTATCAACTATTTTTAGTTACGGTGTTTTCCCTCTGAAAATAAAATCTTCGGCGACAAGTTGCTTCTGTGCGCAAGAGAATAATCTGTTGTTGTTTTATTAATTATTGCTTGGGGGAAATTTTCAATTCCTCTGAAATACACACATTGCTATTATCTTCCGATTAACAAGAATTAATTGTAATTGATCGTAAACACGTTTCAGATATTTCTTCGTAATTCGCTATAAATGTAACATGGTAGTTTCAGTTTTTTATTTTACAGAAACGTGAAGGAATTGCTTTTCTGTCGTTGTTTTTGAAAAGATAATTAATCTAATAATTTAGTGAATAACTATTTTTTTGGCCTACTGAGCGGACACAAGCTACACCCAGGAATAATTTTCCTTTCACTAGTTTCCGATATGTCGCAAAACACACCTCTTTGATATGGTAGATAGATCTCTTGGAAAAAGTATTTCACGCACTTTACACGTGATAATGGACCGCCGTATTTGCTGCTGGAAACATTTTAATTTCCTTGTTTATTATTTTTTATCCCCGCCGTTTCTGCTGAATTATTAATGAAGCTATTTAATTGAATAACAATTGTGCAGGTTCACTAGGTAGGAATTTATCTTGAATTCGCAGCAGCGCCTTTTTATAGAAACGTAGTTCAAGTTTTGAGTGGAAATTTCGACTTTTGAAATCGAAATTATTCAAGAACGGAAACATAAAAATATGTGGCCCTTTAGAGCTTCCGTACTTTTTGGAAAAACTTACCGGAACCTTTTTTACAATTGTATTAGCCGAACTAAATTCCGAGTTTGATGAGAAATGTGATTATAAGTAGGAATATCGGTGTTGGTTGAATTTCTTGATTTTTGTTACGGATTCTTCACTCATTGAAATAGTAAATATTCAATGTGATGTAATGGGCCGATACTTGATGAAAATCCATAACGATTCAGGTAACACTTCACTGTGAGATTGCCACTGTGACGTGTTTCGCTCTTCAACAGGCCTAACACATAGATGACGCTAGTATTATTGTATTCACCGCTTTTTCAGTTAGTACAAACCTTCAAAAGAAAGCTGTTGAAAGTTCAT
>WOGL01001997.1:0-10487 GCA_015342145.1 Leptinotarsa rubiginosa | reverse complement strand
GAGTGGCCCAAGTGTAGATCCCTGGGGTACTCTTAACTGGGCCGACCTCATTTCTGATGTTGAAAATGACACTCGCTTGAGTCAATAAATTCTATCAAGTCATTGTAGAAAGAGAGTAGGGCACTTTGAGTTGGTTTACCACACCGGAAAACATGCTGTAGTGGAGTCAGAAATAGGTCTATAAAATCGTTCAGGCGTTCTAAAAATGCATACTCAAAAATCTTCGAGAAAGTTGGAGGACTAGTAACGGGTCTGAAATTTTCCAATGTCGATAATTTTTATTTTTTTGAATGGGAGTTACTTTACCCACCTTCAGCTGCGATGGGAAGATGCCGTTTGAAAATGACAGATTCACCAAAAAGGTTCCATAATTGCTTTATGGAACATCCATTTAATCAATTCCTCCAGTTGTTGGAAAAGTAGGACAAAAAATCAAAGTGATTTGGTTAAAAACTATCAGTCTACATTTTTATTCATTGCACAAAACACTGATAATAAAATAGAATAACACGTTTAAAAAAATTAAATTAAACATAAATTATTCACAAGAAGACTAAGTTTAGATTAAAAAATAAACTTTGATTTGTACTGCACAATAATGAAATTGACGAAAATAAAAGTACTCCCCATAAAAAAATTTGAAGAAGTGTAGAAAAAAACAAGGTTTATGCATAGACATATTTCTTAAATAAATGTACATTATATTTACAATAATTAGCAAAACCATATGACTTCTTCACTACTGAATAATTAAATATATTTTATAGGATTTTCATACAAAATGAATATAAAACTGCCAATAATAAGCTTTCTGTGTTTTCTACCAATATCCCTAATGTTGAAAAAATGTTCTTGCAGAATTGCATTGGTCCAAATTATATCAAACAAATGATATGTGTGTTAACTCTGTTTGTCTGGGATAACAGAATTCTATTCTTATTTAAATTCTCTAATGAAGTTATAAAAAAGTAAAAACAAATTAACCCACAATAAAATATATACAGTGTGTCCCTGAATCGATATTACAGGAGGCGCGATGGCCTAAAAATTGTTGAATTTTATCTCAAGATTGTGGAATGGAATTGATTATAAATAAATTCCAAGGAAATTTTCAGTTCTTGAAAACCAAGTCGGTCTTGAAGGAGAAATGATTGATTCAATGGCCATTTTGTGGGTTTAAACACAATATTCACAAATTCATGGCAGATGATAAAAGAAGATTCTTCAAATGAATATATTATACGTAGAGCAATGTTAATATTGCATTCTGTGAATTTTATTTGTGAGTATATACAATTTATTGTTTAGCCTAAAAAAATCATATGAACATGTATCAAGGACTGAAAAGATATATAACTTGTGAAGAGAATGGTTTTTTCTTCACTGCCAAGGCCAACTTGTTTTTCAAAAAGTGAAAATATTCCTAAAATCAATTTTCCACTAAGCAGCATTCAATCCCACCGACTCAAAATAAAATTAAAAAATTTTCAGTTCAACACACATCTTTTAATGTCAATCCTGGGACACACTGTATATTGCCAAAAGGATTTTTTTTGAGATGTGGAATAAATGAATCTATGAAATTTAAAAAAGGTGTCATCATTAATATATCCAATAAATTCTATATAGAAATTAATTTATAGTAAAGGATCTGTGAACTAGTTGGAAAATTATGTAAATTTGATTAGGTATAAAAAGTCTGAACAAAAGCAATGTAAAATTGGCAAAAATTATATCTCCAAGCTATTGGTCCATCTGCTTTTCAGTAGCATAAATGTATAAAATTCGTTTCAAAACAAATTATTGGCATGATTTTATACCGAGTTATTTATAAAAAGTTTACAATAGTTGGAAGCAATTAGTGGTTTCATATCAATAATAATTGTGTAATTGTTAAATGTAAACTTCAAATAAATATTCATCTCTACTTATAACATTAAAAATTATTGACATCTATTTCGTCTAAATTTTAGAATGAGTTCATTTTGTTGGCATTTAGAAGTACGAAATTCCTGTGAACCTTGTACGTTTGCCTCGAAACGCATTCATTTATTTATGTTAGGAACTTGGACCCTACATCAGATAATGTCAGACAGACACGTTTAAGGCAAATAAAACTCATAATTTTTCTCACCAAAATATATTTTCTATCACATCCAATTTAAATCATACTTACACAAAATCCACAATATAACGTAATATTTTCTCGCTAATTTTAATAACGTTTATCCATTTCAATGTACAATAATTGAATATGTTAAAATTACTTACAATTAAACTTTATATCACAGTCTTATCAGAGTTCTCAATAAAAAATATTATATGTGGGGTTTGTGTTACTGTACAAACTACATATAATACAAGGAAAAGAGCTATGTGAAGTTTTCAAAACGTTCTGTGAAACTCAGAATATTACAGAACTCCTGTCAATTCTAAGGAAATAATTTACTAGCTTCAGTATTTACAATAAATTGCACAATTGCTCTGTAGCTTTCACCCGCAGGATCAAACTCTGAGGATGGATTCATTCACAGAAAAGTGATTTGGGAATGTTTTTCTAATGCATGTTTTTTAAAATTGTATTTGACACTTTTTCTGTTAATATTGTGTGGCAACATTTTAACTCTTCGCAACTCTTTTAATATTTGACAGTTGACATTTGCTAGAGTCAGGTACCTAATTAGTGATGTTAACCTCAATTGAATAGCTGTCAAAATGGATTTTAATTATGGCTTAATATTTTGTTCAGAGTCATTATGCAATCGAGATTTTTAAAGGAGTTTCAGATATTATTTGGGTTACTTTTTGAGATTTGATCAATGGAATATTTCAAGGTCGTAAGCACTCCTCATTTTTAAAAGAAGATGATTCTTGAAGCGTATATTTCAGTTAATGATCTAAAGAAGCTATGAGAAGGGGCGTACAATAAAATAGAATTTGAGTTATTTTGAAAAATATCCGAAAGATGACATTGAGATTTTTTTTAATAAACCAACAGATTTCTCTGAAAGACATTTTTTTGTGGAGGACTCAATACTTCTTACTGTTTTTTTTTGGGGTACATAACCTTCCACATTCTTTCCTTATTGGGAGACGTTTCAGAAAACAATCTTTTTCCGTTTTCAAAACCGGAAATTCACTTGACATACGTCAATTCTTTTGACAAATGTTTGACATAAGTCAATTCTTTTGACGTACGTCAATTAATTTGACATATGTCAGTTCTTTTGATGTACATCAGAAGAATTTAAGCATTTCACAATTTGAGGCAGAAGTTTTGAAGTGAATTTTAGGTTTTGAAAAGAGAGAAAGATTGTTTTCAACGTCTACCACTGAAGAAAGATTGTGGAAGGTTACATACAAACTGATATCATCAAAACTATATTCCGAAGTTTGTTGAATAATCTCAAAGATTTTGGTATTAGTGAATTCAGAAGGAATACATTTTTTTTAATTCATTCCAGTTTAGAATTTATTTCTATTTCGTTGTCCTGATAAAAAAATTGTTAATGAATAAATAGACAAACATGAAACATACAAACATGAAACATTGAAAGTCAATATTTTTTAGTAAAGTCATTTCTATATAATTTATTTTCAAACTAATTTTTCTTCTATCCAATGGATGAATTAATATTTGTCTTTATAATAATACATGTTTTTGAATGCCCAAAAAACATTCTAATGATAAAAACATAATTTATAAAAAATTGTTTCTATTAGTTTCAACTTTTTTAAGAGTCTGAGCAGATTCCGCATTAAAAATTTTTTTAATGCAATATTCCGAAAATATGTCGCATTCTCGTAATATCCCATGATAAAATAAATTATGAGGATAAAATGAAAAATTTTCCTCTCGCGAAGCGTCGAATTTCTGTAATTTTCAATGAACCTCTTGGAAAACTTCACACTGCTCAGCTTCTATTACTTCCTTGAAAGTGTCCTGTCTGATTTATAAGGTTCACAGAATTCTTAACAGCATATAATACTTGAAGCCTATGCACATCCAGATGCAAAAAAGACTGATAACAGTCCTAAAGTAGATACCTAAATTTTGGTTCCAAATTTTCTACTATAAGTGTATTTTAGCTAATAATACTATACTAGACTGGCCATTTTCGTTTCATGATTCACTCCATCGATTTGATCCGGAATATTGTTTGAATTGTCTCAACAGCAACAATTTTTTCGAAACCTCATTTTTATTGCAGTGAAACGTTTCAAATATATTCATATTTTACATTTATTTTATTTACATTGCAAGTTTCACTGTAATAAAACTAGATTTGTGGCAATATATTCTGTATTCCAAAAATACAAAATGAGCAAATTGAAAGTGACTCCATAAAAATATTTACATAGCTCGGGATATCACCCTGAGCATAATTAGTCCTCCAGCAACGAGGACAACCTGATCAAACCGATGGAATAAATTCGTGTCTGCCATGTGTTCAATGTTATATACAAAATATACAATTTAAAATATTTGATTTAGACCTTCTTTTATAATAATTATTAACACGTTATGTTTATTTTTTATCACACTTTTGTTCACTCACATACTCCACAAATGTGGCCGGTGAGTTCAGGAACTCATTCGAACAGAGCAAGAATATCATCGTTGGTGGATGTGTTTGCATGCCCGGAACTGCTGCCACTCGATGGTGGCGTGTTCAAGTCCGGGTCCAAATACGAGAGGAGTTCCATTGGATCAACGCTGTCTGGCAACAACTGCAAAAAAGTACGAGGATAAAGATTTATTTTTCACAGAATGATTAGCATAACTGAGAAATTAGAGATTTATTAGTCATCATTTCCTTGAGATGTTAAGTACGACAATAAAACACAGTTAAAACATTTCAGAGTTCTTTGTTGTATGAAATAAAAAATGTATCTGCATTCACTGTAGAGAGTCAACATGTCCTTCAACCAATTTAAAATATTTTACCTTTCAATCACAATACTGTTTTACCCTTAAAATGACAAACATATAATCTCGAATCGCTTCAAGATGAAGTGTTAACTAAAAGAATTCTAGACTGCCCTTCGAGAGGATCGAGGATTAGAAATGGATTATTTCAAATAGAACGTCAATTTCAATGAAAACAATGGTTATATTTCTAAAAGAAACCAGAATAGACATAAACATTCAAATTTTTATTCGTGAAGTTATTCACGGTAACATTGGTCAGACAGAAATTGGTTGATTAGTGAGTTCCACCTCATTTATGACTATTGGTCACCAACTTTGGCAGGAAAGATGTTTACTGCAGCTCTTCATGATGACTAGTGACTCAAGAAAAAATGTAAAACTGAACTCAGTCAACTGATTACTAATTTGTGTGTTTTTGTAGAAGATTTTACTCATGTACTATCTCTTGGTTTTCCTTTAGTTTTGCGTTGACGCTACCGCCACCTTGTGGTAATAGTCTCTTCGAATCAAAAGGAAATGATTTGTGTTGTTTTAACTTTAACTTCAAACAAAAATTCAAAAAACTAACTGTAACATAACTGTTAACACCCCCTAGTATTTCAGCAGATTTAGCAGATCAGTCAGGGATGTGAAAGCAAAATATACTACACCAATATCATAACCTCAAACTATTTTAGCTTTGAGTATAATGAGTGTTATATTTTATTACCCTTTTGAATAGTTCGTGACAGGAGAGAAGTTCACTGTAGCTCTTCATAATGACTAGTAGGTTTGAGATATATTATTCAGTGAACCAGCTCAATGTGCCCCAAACATGTACAGCTTTCAAGAAAATATGGAAAACTGAACTCTGAATCAGTCAATCTACTAATTTATGTGTTTTTGTAGAAGATTTTACTCATGTACTACTTCTTGGTTTTCCTTTAGTTTCGCGTTGACGCTACCGCCATCTTATGGCAATAGTCTCTTTGAATCAAAGGGGAATGATTTGAGTTATTTTAACTTTAACTTTAAACAATAATTCAAAAAACTAACTGTAACATAACAACTGTTAACACCCCCTAGTATTTCAGCAGATTTAGCAGATCTATCAGGGATCTGAAAACAAAATATACGACACCAATATCATAACCTCAAACTATTTCAGATAATATATGTGTATGAGTGTTATATAATATCACCCTTTTGAACTGTTCAAGTGAGATGATTTTTTAATCAGGTTAGTATATGAATAAATTCCACTATGACCAAAAATAAATGGGATGAAAAGAGAATGTTGACAAGTGACATTTTACAGTTATTTTCAACAAAACTGGTTATTTTTCACAAACATGCTGATGACTTAAATGTGCAAATGAGTTTTAGTTCAAAAAATTTCATCATTTTTATTTATTTCTATTTCTACCTTGAGGTAGAAATTTATTTCTACCTTGAGGTAGAAATAAATGAATCAATCAATGAATCATCAATAATTGATAAACAAAAAAAAACGATTGAATTCAAAAACGATAAAATAACTGGATACTTACATTCAGCGCTTCTTGGCCTGTTCCTTCTCCGTCGATGACAGCAGCAGGATCAAAATTGAGATCTGAGGGTATTTCTGAGACAGAGTTTTCAGCGTTTCCGCTGCCGTTATTCGACGTACTGTTGTTCGATCCAGTACTGTTATTGTGAGCATCCGAAGGTGGGGGGACACTCGGGGGGCCAGTACCACCACCAGGTGTGTGCGCTGAGCCTGGCGTGCCACCGGGTGTATGCGGCGTGTGGGGCGTGTGTGGTGTATGAGGAGTGTGAGGCATCTGAAATAAAAAAAATACATTCACATTATGGAATTACACATTCAATTTATTCTGAAGTACTAATATACACTTTCTATTTGAAAATAATGAAGACAGAATAAAATTTGTAATAGAGAATAGTAATTTTGAATTTCCCGCCAAAACGGTCGCCATCTTGGCTCGGAAACAGCTTCACTTATCTACTACATGCAACAATCTCCGAATACATACCTGTTCATTCAGACTCTTCTCCATCGCATTTAGCGGATCCAGGGAATTGACGGATTCACTCAGATGGGACAGAGGTCCATTTCCACTCAAGTATTCGTTGTTTCCAGAGTAGGTCATGTCATTCATGTTACTTCTGGAATTGTAGGAAGGAGGTCCGTTCATCATCGAACCGCTGGCAATACTGTTCATATCTGGAGGTAAGTAGGGCGACATTGCTTGCATGTCCCAGTTGTTCATCGTAGGTAGGGTCATACTTCCCGGGGACATGGCTTTGTTTCTTTTGGCTCCACAGGAGTCATTTCCTTCATCTTCCATCTGAAAAAATAGATTATGAGATGAGTTGGAGAATTTCATTATTTGAATTTCGATTGCATGGCTGTAATATGAATGTTTGAGAAGGAAATCAAGATGGCGTGCAGCCTCTTTGCACTTTCATTTACCTTTATTCCAGGAACATTTCCTTTGGCAGCTTTCCAGTTAGCTGAACTGTCTATGGTTACTTCCTCAACATCTGAAGTGCTGAGAGTGTTCAGAATTCCCCACATATACTGATCAACTTCAAGTCCTTCCAAATGGGCAGGTTTGCTGAAAATGAAAAAAATATTTCAACTATTCAATTGAATTTTCCATTAGTTTACATTAATTTATTTTGGAATATTAGTTTGTGTGTTGATTCCGAATTTGTTAACACTTCTTACAACGGAATCTAAACCTCCAACAATCAAACTAGATCTGGCAGACACTTACTTGCAAACGGGACACCTCCATGCTCCTCGTTCACAGTTGAGTTGCAAGTAGGACTCCAAGTCGAAACACTGTATATGTTTGCATTCGTGCCCCCTAGCAGGCAGTGTGATTCTTTTGAAAGTGATAGGACACTTCACTGAAACTTTGAGTGCCGTTTGCTCCACAGCATCCCGATCTCTATCCATAGTGGGACCTGTCCCGGTATTGTTGAAGTTCCTCTTGATCTTAGCTATACAATGATCTGCCGTAAGGAGCCGTTTTCTCAATAGGCCCTGCAGCACTGATCTCACGCTCGGTCTATGTACGAGCTGTAGGACGAAAAGGTGGGACTGCAAAAAAGAACCGATTATAGCAAAACATTTCTTTGGAACCTGTATGCTCACAAAAGTATTTTACAAGATAAATGCACTGGAAAACTAAAATGTTTGTGACATCTACGATTTTAATAGTCAAATATTGGAATCAGATGTTGATTTAATCTTCAAGTATTAAAAGATTCAACTCTTGAGCAAAGGTGACTGGAGATGGACTTTTCCTCTCTATATAAAATCCTTGATTTGCACAGTATTTAAAATGATAAATCAAAAGTTTCATTATCGAATACTTACACAACAACACGCTGAGACGGTTATCTGTATCGTATTCCTGCCCGGCTGACATACTTCCTTGAGATAGAGGGGCTTGTGAGAAGTTTTGTTCTCTCCCCGGTCGATGATGAGAGGCGTTGCATTGACTGACACTTGCACTGAAGCAGGCCAATTGGTGTTCATTTGTTTGTCTTCGTGGTGGAAGCACTTGAGCTGCAGCTCCAGGTCCTGGCGCCACATCAGCGTCTGATGCACTGTAGGCTTCAATTGGAAAACGTGATTGCTGACCGCCAAGTTATGTTCGAGACGAAAAGGTGGAAGGATGATACCATCCCTCACAGGAAATGTTAACCTCAACTCATCGTCTTCTGCAATGAGATTTGAATGAGTTAATTTTCTTGGCAGAAGGACGTTTTGAATAATAGAAACATATTTCACATTAAATTGATGGATGTAGCCGTTACTGAGTGGTAGGAAATCATCATGAAAAAATGAAAATTGAAATTTTCTATGTTTTTTACCACTTTTATTTGTAACTAACGTTACTGCAGTTTCGTCCTATAAGGATATTTTCAAACTTATACAATATATAAGGACATTTTCAAACTTATACAATATATAAGTTTGAAAATGTCCTTATAGGACGAAACTGCAGTAACGTTAGTTACAAATAAAAGTGGTAAAAAACATAGAAAGTTTCATTTCTCTTTTCTTCATTATGAAAACATCTTCTGTGCATATAATAAACATCTTTGTGAAGAGTTTTTTATTGATATAGTTGATTGATTTCTTTTGAAGTTTTCCACTTGACTAACGAATGGGAACGTAAAAAAAGTCTAAAACGGAAATGAATCACAGACAATTGAAAGTTATATTGAATGTTACCTGGAATTTGAAACAATTTCATATTCAATTAACTTGTTCAGCCTTTGAAAAACCCTTCAATTACATTCAGCACGTTTAAAAGATAGTTCACCATAAAATTGATCGGCGAACCTTTGCGATTACTTGTGAAGACATTCTACGAAGCTAATCTTTGGGAAAGATATGAGAAATGTTCTAATGGAACTTTGTATTCATTTTTTGGTTGAAGAGAATACTTCAAAAAGAAGTCAGGCTTGACATGAGACATTGATCTAATTCATTTTCAATTGAATACCAGTATCAGAATATCAATTAAAAACGATATAATTTCAAGATTGCACGACTGCAAAAGAAAACATACTTATTTCTACACCAAAAACACATACATTCACTTGCAAGAATCCGAAATCGTTTCAACATTTATTCTGCTGGACTTTATCGTCATAATAATCCTGAGTGCTAAGCATATCTGGTTTCTTTCTATCTAATTTCAACATTCTCCCAAAACAAGGATATTTATCGCTTCTTTCGATAATTCTGGTATAATATTTCGAATCTAAGAAAATTAAGTAAATACAGTAAGAGATTCCGCAAGATATTATCAGAAATGCTTCACTGAAAAATGGTAGCAAGAGTTCATTGGAATTGGAAAGATTGAAAAATCTGCAACTTTACAAATACAATAATGATGGGAGAAATGATGGAATCGTCTCAAAAAAAAATTACGAAAGTAAAAAAAGCAGTTGAGAATGACTAATACAGGAATAAAATTTACACGGAAGATAGAACTCAATAATTTCTATTTGAAAAACAAGAAATAAGTTTAATTGCTACCTTGGTATATTTCACAATTGATCCCAAGAAGTTCATTTTTTATTTTTTATTTGTCCATTGAAGAATATGATAATGATAATTTTCAAGTTCTTCTGATTAAACAAAATCAGATTTAGAAACTACTAGTTTTAGCTGACATTTTTCAATCCATGCTTTCAGGAAAAGCTGAAAGAGTCTACGATATTGACAGGAAACCATTTGAATGGACAATTTGGAGCATCTATAATGTACTTGGGAGACATAGATAATGATGGATATGGAGGTAAAGTTGTGAAAAGTGTTAATGAATAATGATAAAAAACGTTCACAAGGAAATCTAATTTCTCAATTTCTTCATTTGGTGTACAATTTCCGCTTGAAGAAATTAAATTCAGTCATTTGCACGTCATTATGGAATTGGGTATTATTGAGGTTTTGAATTATATATCGAGTGGTCCAACAAAAAGTATGCACCTTGCTTTTCTCCTTTTTTTGTAACTTACCGCAAAAATGCTCGGACAGGTCAATTTT
>WOGL01001995.1:0-10495 GCA_015342145.1 Leptinotarsa rubiginosa | reverse complement strand
TCATCGGTTCTGGACCAGCATGCAAAATTTCAGATCAATCGGATACCGGGAAGTGGGTCAAATTAAACTTGCAAGATTTGTTAACATACATACAAGTCAAGTTAAATAAAAGCTTTTAAAAAAATGTGGGAATCTTCCAAACAAAGAAGGAAAGCAAATGATTTGTATAAATATGAAGAAGTAAAAAGCCAAAACTTTTCCTTGCCGAAAATTATTCTCTCCTAAAAATATACCCATATCAATTTAAACTGAAACTGATTATATAACAATTAAATTGATATTTTCACATATCCCGAAAAATAAGAAAATTCCTAATGAACTTGTTGATATATAAAAAACCGTTTTGAAAAATTTACAGTACACTACTCTGAAGGTCATATAATAAATCAAGATGAATATGAGTATTTATTATTTTCATTTTTTTTTCTTCGATCCAATAAAGTATTTGAATCTGGGAAATTTATATGTGTATTTGAAAAAAAAAACAGTAATCGCCTCTATGATATCAGAAATAAATATCTAAATAAAAATTTCAGCAATTTTTGGTATTAATTTCCATTTTTTCAATTTTTGACTACTAAATATTTGAAATGTGAGTTATTCATCCGAAATCATTTTTTTATATTCTCAAAATAGTTCTTTACTCAATTCTAGCCATGGAAATAATCGAAAGATTTCAATAATCCAATTATTTGCAACTGATGATACATGTCGATAATCGAATGAAAAATCACTAGCTTACGTCATTATCAGTGACAAGATAGCCGACAGTTGACAGTAACAAGTGAAACATTTCATGCTTTTATTTCTGAAAAATGATTTGGAATGTTTTTTGAAACCACTTAAAAATCTGCTGGTTGGCAATATCTTTCACAAACGTGGATGACAGGAATAATGTGAATTAATTTTTTTTTATCTGGTCATCTATGCAGGACATTGAGTAATTACTATGTAACCGCAGTTCTAAAAGACAATTTATTTTATTGTATTATATTTACAGTATTTCAGAAGAAAACTTAAAGGCTTTTGAAGCCAAAACTATTTGCAGTACTAAAATGTTGCATTATCTACTCAAATTCAACTAGAAAAATTCTCTTGAGAAAAATTTCTGGTCGAAGTAGAGTTCGATCTTGAGTCGAACGATCTACCACCTGTTCCTGCGGTATTTATTGAATTAAACATGAAACCATCTTGAGATTTTGATTGGTTTTGTCAGGGCCAGGTTTCTTCGAAAATAACCGATTATTTTTCATCTGACTTATCCTTTCATTACTTCATTCAACCGTTATCCATGATATTTTTTCAATCACATCTTGAGCATTCTAACCTCAAAACTGAGAAAACTTTATTTCAATCAAATTTAAATATTGTTGAATTTTTATTGATAATTTTATTTCATGACCATTTTCATTCAGGAACAGAACCATCTTCATGTACTCTAAAAAAATTTCGTTCTCTGATTTATTATTCTTATTAATAAATAATATATATAACGAAGTTCATCGAAGAAACAAAGCTTCTTTATTACATCACAATAGATGGTTTGCTTCATTAATCTGAATGAGAAAACAATTTAGATTCTTTTCAAACTTGACTGCTAAACATACCATACCACTGAAAATAATATCTTCAACCTAGTCGACCATACCTCTGACCTTGTCTATTCTAAGATAGCGTGTCCTCTCCTTGGTTAATCTCCCTCAGCTACTCTCCTTCCTTATAACTATCGATGCGGAAGCTCTAGAAAAAGGGTTATCCAAAAAATATGATATTGTTGTGTAAAAAGCTTGGCCAAAAAAACAAATAGCTTTCCGATTGCCTAGAGCAATCAAAGCCAAGCAAAAAAGCAAAAGCAAAGCTCTCTAAAAAAAGCACTAGATAAGCAAAAGCACATAAGACAAAAAGCGCCTAAAAATATATTCATCAATGGACAACATTGGCTGTGACACACATTGACAGACACTCAAGCTGGCAGTTTCCTATACACTTTGCGGTAATAAGCAACTTAAAAAAAAAGTTTGAAAATCGATGGACTCGACGATAATGCTTCGATAGTGCCATTTCAGAAACGGGCTCCCCATAAGAATACGTCTCGTTTCGGCTCGTCTCAACCTCGTTTTCCCCCCAATATTAATGTAAGACCCCTTTTTAATTAAGTTTGGTCACATTGAAACTACTAAAAAAATTCATTTCAATTATTTTCGTCAAACTCAAATATATCAGGAGTGGGATGAACTAGAGTGAATTTTTTTTGTTGAACTTCATAATGTATCTTAATCTTGAACAGAATAAGCTGGAATTGTACAATTGTAATAATAGCATCACAATATTAAGATTTTGTAACAACAAATCAACACATTAATGATAAATATAAATTGATGAACATTATTATTTACATGAAACATCAATTATTCAAAATTAAGCATAAGTGAATTCAAGAGCTTCGACAAAAATTAAATGAAAGTAACAAAGAAACTCAATATCAAATTTTGAGATGAAACTTATTAATACTAACTGAAGTTTATGTATAATGGAGTAGTTCAGTAGTGAAACCTCAAAAACTCAAATTCGATCATTTTCATTCTCATTCGAATAAATTCTTTATCGAGTCTTGTAATATCGATTGCAACTTCCCTAGGTTTTTAAACACAGAATGATCTAATAGTTATCAAATAATTTGAAGTAGAACAACACCTCAATTTTGGAAATACTTATAGCCCACAGTTTTTTTAAACAAACATCAAATGAATTCAATGAAAGTAGAGAGGCTAACATAACCTCATGAAAATTAGGTACTTCTTTATGTTCCAATAGATTGAAAATTACAAACCAAAACTATATCTATCCAACAAACAAAGCAATCCAAACAAAGATAGATACGTGATCAGAGCATGATCACCACACATTTGCATCTATTGGGTGAAATAAACAAGCCTCCCTACGCTGGCCAATCAGATTTAACTGCAATCGGCTGGCGGAATTCATTGTTACAGTGTTGGAGTGGTCAGTTAGGTTTTAACGCCTGTGGTGTGAACTTATACAGTATTTTAAAGTTTCAAAATGTCAAGTACTGATAAGGCTGAAGAAACTGCTAATTTGTGTCCCTACACTCCATCTAAAATTTTTACTATACTCAGCAGCATATTATTAAAAAAAAATAATAAAATTTCCTTCGTTCCTTAATGCGACTCTGTACAAGCAGCCTTGTCTGGGAGATCACGTGCACTATACATGACAATGTTTTGGATCACTCTGTTGCTTAGATAGACAGAGTATAGATGATTGGTTACTGATATTACACTACTATCAAATTTATTATTGAATGAGAGTAAAAATTGTCGAATTTGTATTTCCAAAGTATCACACGAAAAACACTAGATTAGCAACATTACGGGGAATACCCTATTGCTATTTGGATATCGATGGTGAATCAAAGTTCCACTTTTTGAAGGAAAAGTACGACAATATATAGATAGGTCTCTCAAATACAAGACCAGAGTAGAAGTAAACAAAATACAAATGAGAAAAAACAAAATTTCAGAACTAGTGGGTTCCCGTAAAGTTTTCTACTTGAACGATATATGTCTGTACTCTCCCGAAACGGTTTTTGAAAATGCACTAAAACACCTTTGTCACGTACGAGTCCATCTTGTGAGGTTAGTGTTTCGGCGTGGCGGCTTCGAAAATCGTCCCTCTCCCCTCTTTTGGATAACCCTGCAACTAAGAGCACATCATATCTGAGCCAGCCACCAGCGGCTGGCCTAAATTCACAATTAATCTATTGCTATCATTTCTTTTCCTGTCAATGACCCATCATCATGTGTCGTGTGTCAATTGACTCATAGCGTGTATGTGTGTTTGTGTTTCTCGTCGCACTTTTCCCGGCGGCTCTCAATTTTGAAGTTGGCTCAGATATGATGGTATTTTTGAATGTGGCAAGTGTATCATTAGTTGGTTTTTCGAGAAACACGTGCAAGCGGAGATAAATCGGGCTGTTAGGGTTAGGTTATGTTGGGTTAAGTGCAGCTCATTGTATTAGTCAGGCCGACACTGTGCCACAATCAAACTACCGCATTAGATCAATAAAAAAAATGATACAGTCACGATGGGGAATGATAACGGTAAAAATTTCACCAGATCCGATTGCACGTACAAAAATTATGTATAATGCAAAAGGTTTATTCCTATCCTTCGAAAGCACCCCACCCTTGATTTAGTCACCAAGGTAATGATTAACTGCCAAATATTCAGTTTCGAAAGGATCCCTGAATTGTTTTCTACGCAATTACATTATCTCGACAATTTGTAGCGATAATCAGTTCGAGTAAAACTTTTCCCTTCATCGAGCTCAATCGATTCTCCATTGACTGTACTTTGATTGAAAACAAAAAAAAATTGACTTCGACCCATACCGATGCTGGTTGCCGACCCCTTCCTCTCGCTTGCGTCGGGGCCGGCTGATAATCGTAATAGTAATCTTCATACCGGTAAAAGTCATCATAATAGGGATCGCTGTAGCCGCCTCTATAGTCCCCGTAACCGTAATAGTCGTAATCGTAATCTATAAAAAGACAATAAGTCCCAATTTAGCCAACTAAAAATCCAACTGGATTGCCTGGAGAGAGAATTACTACAAATAGCATGCCGGGAAAAGAGTCAAGTAACAATTCTCGCCAGAATCTCTTCAGCTTCTTACCACATAACAATACTTCTATGAATACTACATATTAGAATTTTCGAACATATAATACTTTCGTTTTATATACTTAATATATTCTAGAGGTCAAGTGGGTTATTCAGAATGGCAAGTCAAGTGTTGACTTATGAATGTATGAATATAAACCAAAAAAATTCATAGTCGTTAATAAATCTACAATCTTCTTTCTTTTGTTTTACCAACCGTTAATTCTTTTCTGATTTTAACCCTGTCAAAATAATTTGTTTGGTCTACTGCGCCGCAAGACAGGCCAAGACCATAAAAAAAAAGAAGAAGAAGATAAAAAATGTCAGTTTGGTTGGAATACATAATTATAGAAGGTGAATTATAATGAATTTCTGACACAATCGTTAATGAGTTCATTCTAGTTACAACAATAATCCCAGAATAAAAAAGCAAACTTGATAATAGAACTGACCAATACTTGATACAAAAATACTTTATAGCGAGATTTCCACTTTAAAGTTTGCAAAACCGCGACACTTGTTTCGCTATACAATAGCATCTTCAGGCGACAATACTGCAATACAATACAGTATTGTGACGTCTGAAGATGCTATTGTATAGCGAAACACGGGTCGCGCTTTTGTAAAGTTTCAACCTCAAATCTCACATCAAAGTGTTTATTTTTAAATACGTAATCCTTATACACTTATTCAATCACGATGTTTGAATTACTACCCTTGAAGGTGCTAAATAACGGAAGCAAATAGAGAAATATTACCAAAATGCCCCCGATTTCACGTGGCAATCTGAAAAATTCGATCAGCAACATCAAAACTTCCATTCTAAATATCCGTCTTAACCATACCTTATACACAAAAATTAAATGAAAAGTCCCTACACCACAGCACATACTTACCCGATGCTCCTGGCTGCAAGCGAAATATTATTTCAAAACAACAAAGTTGTGAGAAAATAAAGAGAAAGTTACACATGCATGTTAAAGTCGGAGGCGCGTGCAATGCTTTACAATGCCTTTTGACTTGCTGCGGTGCCCCCGGCTATCCATTCGAACCACACCCTTACACAGACGCATACTAATTTCAACATGAGAAAGTGAACCTTTCGCTACAGACAAACCATATCTTCAAACTTTGCTACTGCTTTATGTTAATTACTACTACAGTAATCTAAAATAACAGAAACAAGCACTACTATGTATCAAATTACTTTCTTTCAGACCTGGAATAAACTTCAGAATTCATTAATATACAAAATATTCATTTAAAATAAATGTAGTTCTTCTTCGACTTGCAGTCAGATCTTCATCGGCTAATTCAAAAACATTTACAATGAAGAAGTGATACACATACCAACTGAGGTTAATGTTAGTGCTAAAAAGGTTCTGTTATTGATTATTTGTGTTAAATCCTTATCATATTGGAACACCGAAAATGGTAAAAAGCGGAAATTGATAATGCAGTAAAGGTTGGGAGAAAAAAAAAATTACTTTGTATACTGCATTATAAAAAGCACATTAAAAATACATTGAGAATCTATAATATGGGCATGAGTTAGTGTAAAGAAAAAAACTGCTGTAGATTACCTTTTGATGAAGATAAATGAACAAATTACATTATAAAACAAAAATCTGAATAACCCCAACAAAATATTACCCACTGAAAATGTCTGAATCTTTTTCTGCTGAAAGATTTATCCACGATTTTTCATTTTCACGTGAGTCTTCAGAATTCGTAAAAGCTTTGTATTAATTAGCCGAAACCAACCTTCATACCCAATTTTCAAAAATAAATTAAAATCATTCTAAAATAAATTCTCAACTTATTCTTATTGCGCACAATGATAAATTCGAAATTCAACTTCGATTCAGCAACCTCTTTCTCGTAAGTGGAATAGTTACTTGACTAACAAGCAAACTAAGTAAAGTTAACCCGAACTTCGAAGAGACAAACTCGATCCCAGCTTACCGTAATCACCTCGACCCATCGGGCCTCCTCTCATGCTTCCGCTTCCTGATCTAGGGCCTCCCTGTCCAGGTGGACCTCTCATCGGCATAGCACCCGGCATCATGCTATTAAAATGAAAAAGAATGATTACTGAAACGAATCAACAATAGCTGACATTTTTTGTGCAGTGCCTGTGCAGTATACCAAAAACTAATTGGGAAACTACTACAGTTCGGAAATAATACAAAAATCATTTTTTTAACTCAAAATATAAGCTGATATTACACCAATACAAACAGTAGAAACCATTATTATCCAAGAAACGAAATACAATGATTTTCAGGAATGTATGTCAACATTTTAGAAAAAACGGAGGGATCCTCTGTTTTTTGATTGAAGAGGAACGTACTCTACCAGTATTACCATCTCCAAGGTAGATGAATGTTAGTCCCAAAATATTTTAAATTGATTACAATTACATTTTGAGATTCAAATTATTTTAGCTACTTATTTACTACTTAGTTATTGACCATCTGCATCATAAAGATTTCGTTCCACACTTTCTCGCACATTCTACAAAGATTCAAACGGCACTCGTCGCCAATTCTACGACACAAATCTAATAAAGACGCTGCTTGAGTTCCATGGAATGTACTTTTTACGTACACCCACAAAAATAAATCAAGGGGTGACAAATCTGATGACTAGGCCAGATAATACTGCTTCATTTCAACAGGAATTATACCGGATTATACCTTGATTGACAGAGAAGAAGCAGAATCAAACGGCCTCCAGGGTCACCAGATTTATTTTTGTGGGAATACCTAGAAAGTGGAATCTATAGAACACAAACAGAATCTTCAGAGAACATTTTGAACAAAATGTTTTTTATGATACAACACCGATGATTATCAGTTTTACCATTAACTACTACTACTACCCAAGTAGTGATGAGCAGTTAAACAAAATAAAAATTTCACAATGTTGCTTTCCTAATTATTGAGCAGAATATGAAAATTCAAAGACTGCATGGAGTTCAAAGGGCTGTCGACAAAATATAATTTATTAATCCCAAGAAACAATAATGTTTACAGCAGGGATACAATTGAAAGGGGAAGATTATTTGGAACAGCACTCAAAAAAATGGATGGCAAACCAATGGCCAATAGCCAGAAACACGTGTCCGCGGTTTGCCATCAATTTTTTTTTGAGTGCTGTTCCAAAAAATCTTACCCTTTTGAATTTAATCATAAACACTTAATAATACTCCTTTTTTATATTCATATCCTGGACTCGGAAGCCACCCAGGTATCTGTAGCTGGCTCCGTGGTTATGTTAGGAAATCCTAGGAATTCTAGGTCTATTTTAAATTGTATCCCTGCTATAAATATTATTGTTTCTTGAGATTAATAAGGAGCATTAATACATTTTGTAAAAAGCCTTTTGAACTTTCTCTGATATCTGAAAATTAAGACATTATTAACATCAATGCGCCAATTTTGTAAAAAAAAATCATCTATATTCAATTTTCAATTTTGAAACTCAGATTACTTCGTCCTGGCAAAGTCTCTATTGAGAGACTAAAGCTTGACGATTTGTTAAATAGAGTGTTTGTTTTTTCAACATGTCTGACTGAAAGTCCCTTATACACCCTACCTTTCATATACTACCTTCAGTCGTTAATCAAATACATATGTATATACATAATTAAATTATAACAGTAATTAAAAATAAAAAAATCAGACTTTCAGTTAGAGAAAGAAAGCAGAAACTTTTTTTAATTCCGATTTGAATTTTGCTTTTTCATTTATTTTTAGTTTCTCTAGAAGATTATAATATACTGAAGAAATGAACGAAACAACTAATTTTCAATTGAAAAATGAATATCTGAAAGATCACGTGGTATATATAAATTTGATGTAAGTTCAAGATACGGTCATTTGAATGTACAGTCTCCTGACAGGATTTATCATTGATAAATTAGCTGTTCTCCAAATTGATCCAACATGCCATTAAAATATTTTGGGCCGATTCTCATTTTCGCTTAAGGGTGCAAGAAGTGAACTCACAAATAGACGAAAAGAGTATACCCCTTTAATGAAAAATTGACAGGTCTTGCATTCTTGATAGCCTGTATGAGAGAAAGTATTTGTGATGCACTGTTTGGAACCTTTGGTGGAGTTTTTCCCAACACCAAACCGTTATTTCAACACCTCGACACGTGTTTCGATCGCCAANAGAGGAAGATCAAAGTGTGAAGATGATCACTTGGTGATCGAAACACGTGTCGAGGTGTTAAAATAACGGTTTGGTGTTGGGAAAAAACTCCAGTAATATTGAGAGCAAGTAACTAATTACAAGTGATATGAATATGGAGCTTCATTTCAGTATAATAAAATGTTTTCCATACGCCTTTATTTCAATTATTGCCAAAACGATTTGAGTAGCTAGTTGAATGACTATGTTGGTCGCTATTGATTTTGAAAGCTAAACTATCAAAAAACGAAATCAAATGAATGCATATAAACATACCCTCCCCTAACTTGCATCATCTGCATCATTCGTCTTTCACGCGCTCTCAATATTTCTTCTTTCTTTTTCTTGTCAGATGGTGGTTTGGCTAACGAAACTTCGATATGGGACCCGCCCATTTCCTTCGAGTCCAACTCTTCCATTGCCTAACGATAAAATCAATTTCAATGTTCAGACATACAACTCCAACTTCATTTCAAAATATATCACTGGCCTGGAACTCAATTTGATTCGTAAATTCATATCAAAGAAGTATACTTTGTGAGAATGAAATCAGAATGAGTCGTTTCTCACTTATAAATGTGAATGCTTCATTATTGGGTTTGTTGAAAAATGAAAAATGTTATCAAAGACATTGAACGAAAATTGAGTTCCAGGACCATCAAAACCCATCGAAAATATCACCTTAACGGCATTGTCTCTATCTTCGAAATGTATAAAAGCGTAGTCTTTGATCTTTTTGACCCTCTCGACCTTTCCGTACAGCTCGAACACTTCCTTCAGTTTTTCTTCGGTGGTTTCCTGCGTCAAGTTTCTCACATACAATACTTTTACTTTCGACATAGTCTGCGCGTCAGGTTCTTCTTGCGGATCGGCCCAGTCTACAATGATGTCGCAACCCCAAACCTTTATGCGGCCGGTGCCCAGCCTTCTTTTCGCCAAAGAAGCCGCCTTGTGGGATTCGTATTCGAGAAAACAGAAGCCACGGTTTTTCTTTTTATCGTCCGGCGATGAATATATGATGACCTCCATCAGCCCAGCTGCGTATACAGAAAAATTCAAGTGAACACAATAATCTCGAACGGAATGTTTGCGTTTGTTCTGGAAGAGCACCAAAGTCCACTACGCTAAGTATTACTACGAAGCAAAACATTACAAGGGAGTAATAGGGTGCGAATCGAATACGAACACACTGTAGATATTGAGCTTGTCAGAAATACAATTTTTTCCAAATCGAGGAAATCGTCTAAAACTTCAAAAATTCACTGATGATAAACACTATAATGTGCTATGCAGATGGTTTTTATAAGTTCGATTTCAATCCTGAAATGGAGAAAGTTTGGTACTTTTGATTAGGTTAGTGAAAAGAAGGCAAAAATGAATGTGATGAAAATTAGTGAAAAGTGAAAATAAGTGAAGTTTTATTTTTTAACATTTTTTTTTAAATGGGCACTACGAAAATAAAAATGCAAAAACGATAAATTGATAGCATCCTGTATAAGACGGTTTATTTTAAAAGCCTGTAATATTACGAGTCACACAACTATGGTGTTGACCACGGTCAATTTTTTTGAAGAGTAAAATAATTTTCAAAGTTTTTGGTGCAAAGTTATTT
>WOGL01001994.1:0-10495 GCA_015342145.1 Leptinotarsa rubiginosa | reverse complement strand
GTCACCGTATACAACTTCAGAATTCATTGAAATGGCTCATCATTTTTCATCAAGGATAGAAAAGTATTGGAGCAAAAACATTTGCTATTGTGTTGACAAAGGGTTGAGCGGTCAACTCCAAGATTCCCACACAGCACCCACATCTGCTCACAGGTCATTGCGATTCACTTTATGAAATTAAAGAATGTTATCTGGACATCAGCACTGGTCCCGGCTCTGGAGGACGAAAGGGATAAGAATCTTTTGATTTACGTTTCTTTTTATGATTTCACAAAAACGTTCAGCTGAATGTCAGATAATTTTTCTGTTTTTATTCGTGGCCTCTATTGAATAAATAACGAATAATTAACCCAATGAAAAATTTGTATTTCAGTTGCATCTGAATTTTCTTAGGACATTCATATAATCTTATCGACGGCAGCAAAAATAATATGTTACGTATATTGAAGTAGCACAAAACGTACAAATATGTCTGTAATAGATGATAAGATATATCGTGAACTCTAAAAAGAAAACCCATTTTGCTGAAGTATGAAAGTAAAATTCTTGTACAGAGTGGGCGAAATTAAACACTCTTAAAAAGAAACTCTTGTTTTCAAACTAGATATATGAAAACTGATGACTGTGTCTGAAAGTCAAATTTTATGACAAACTCAATGGTGAAAACCGCATATCGATATCTATAATCGTTTCTGAGTTACAGAATGATTTTTGAAAATGTGCATTTTCGAAAATTTGCTGTAACTTTCTTTCTGTCGAAAATTTCTTGTTTGTATGAAAACATTCCTGAAGCACTTTTTCACGTAGAATTCAATGGTGTAAAATAATTATTTTTTCAAATGAGATATCAATAGTTATTGATGGAAAACTATATTTTTTTTTCAATGAGGCACCCTGTATATTCCTGCAGATTTCAATAGAGCTTAAAATCACCTTTCCACACTTGATGTTTTGCTAGAGTCATCTTTGAAATACAGAGATTCTAGGTTTTTTCCTGTAAACTTTGAAACGCACACTTTGATAAAGTAGGCTTTGGACGATGCGGCAATTAAACAGAATGCAAATATTTACTGGTAGCTGTCAAATTTTGATTTAAGCGGTAAAGACGCTCTTCAATTAATGGTTTTCGTTCAATTTTTCAAACACATTCGTACTGAGGTATGAGAATTATGAAAAATAGTATATGATAGCCTGTTGTATACAAACCGGGGAAAATGCAAGTGAGGTATTTTTACTATGAATAAAATCACTAACTACATCAAATTGAATTGGCCAAATAGTTCTTAATGAACGACTTACTTAAGTATGACTTGATTTTTATAGTGATAATTTGAGCCCTCATTTGAATAGAGAATATTATAGGGTCATTTCTTTTCTTGAATATTTTTGTGAAACTCGTTGGCCAAGTAAGATTTTTTATATATCTCAAATAAGTTTATGGAAAACTTGCTGTTGAGATGAGAAGTGCCATCAGGGTTAAGTTGGAGATCGTTTGGGGTACTAAGTCGATTAAAATAGAAAACATTTCTCCATTCTGAAGTTTATTTGAATGGCGTTTACAGATTTTCAATCCAAAGTTTCCTCTACGAGAAACCTTCGCCAGATTGTTTTTCATTTGGACCGTAAGTTAGCTTTTTCGAAAACTCCACTGATTTATCACCATAATCGTTCAATTGATGAATTTCGAAACGCTATTCAAATATAACCTTCTAGTTCAACCGACATTTATATCTCCGTTTCCAATTTTTCCATGCTGTTTCTGCTTATTTCGAACACATTGTATAATATGTCCCCTCGTGGATGATCATTCTTGAAGAAATGTTCTTTTGAGATTTGTGGTTACTTTTCATTAGATTTTGTATCACTTTCATTACCACACCCACATAAGTCTTCTGGTAATTCTTAATTATTTTTACATATTATAGCTTTGAAGTACACTTCACATCCTGAGCCTTCTCTGGTCATTAAATTAAAATTCATAGTTGTTAACATACTTTTTTTGAATTAATTTTATCAAAAGTCATAATCATTAGACTAGCTGAGGTACCTGATATGAGATTGTGTGATATTTTGAATTAAATGATGAACTTCGAAGTATACAATGTCGAAAGATCTTGCTTTATATATCTCTACCAGTGGGTATCCCAATTCTGACAAAAAAGAGCTTCGAATCATCCATAATGTTTCATATTTACTTGGTATGTTCCGAAATGTCCGCGATGTTTCAGACTATTCCCGAACATTCTACCACATTTAAGAATATTCCGAAATGTTCTAGAATGTTGTGGAATGCTTTCGAATACCCTGGAATGTTCTAAACTGTTTTGGAATACCCTAGAAGGCAAATTCATATCTTCAAATGCACTTTCTTCTTCATGAAGAAGCTGATATAAAAAAATGGAGGCTTACATGTTTGACACCTGTGCAGAGCCGGGTATGGACGCTATCAAATAAGTAGGCTCAAAATGAATGGACATGTAAATCATGAGAAAGAAAAAAAAATTCAAACCCTCAAACAATGATGACAAAAAAGCAAAATTCGTGGTTTTCATAAAAAAATTGCACTCCGAACATGGACTAGATTTATCGAAGACGGAAAATGAAACTGTTCAATTATATATTCAGTATGCGGGACACAATAGAAAAGAGGAAGTCTAAACAATAAGTTCTCCATGTAATCTATCAAAAAAATGCATGGGAGTATCGCATGTTCTCAATTTGCGTTATATCATAACCTTTCTCGTCTTCGCATTGTTTCGTTGAGTGCAGTATAAATCTGAGACACCGCAACTATAAATATCAAAGTATGGCTTCATGCTGGTCCGAGTGACCCTTTGACATTTGAACACCACATTGCGAATCATATCCAGCCTAACATGTAATGTTAGGAGATGCCATGATACCTAACAGAAAACTTGTCAACAATTTTCTCCAGTATTAGTACAGCTGAATTCGACGAAAATGACCTCAAATTTACGATTCAAGAAAAAAAAGTCACGTTTATGGCGAATTATTGTGCCAAATACTGTTAAAATTTTTTGTCACTAGAATCATGAATTTGGATCTGATGGAGGTGAAAGGTGATTTAGATTAAATTTTTTTATCACTTATTCCGCAGATATTCCATCAGCTGTATACAAATAACTTACTCAATATGTACAGATGATTGAAATATGTTAAAACGTGTTGAAATGGTCGCATACTTGTTGAGAATCGCACGTCAAAGAGTAGGATCTCGATACGCATTAACTCGCAGAGATCTGAACTTCTGAGGGTTGTTCGTGAGAAAGCGAAGCTGGTTAACGCAAAAACACTCAACATGTTTCAATTGAGAATAAAAAATACATTTATATAGAGTGAAGTTTCCTTCTCCTACCACAAATTATAAAAAATGTGCAACTCATCAGAAGCATTTTATTCGAAAAATGTGTTTCAATACGTTTCTCAAATTTTCATGAAGTGTTAACGAAATGTACCAATTTCCTTTAAAAAAATATCAAATTCTTTTTCTTCTTGTATTGAATTAGTACTTACTCTACAATTAATGTTTTTGAAGAGTTTTCATGAAAAATGTTTCTTCAATTTTTCAGCTCAAGAACCAAGAATCCACTATTCCATTTAAACTATTGATTATATCCAAAGAATGTATAATAAACCTTCTATGTGAAATTATTAACTTTTCTATACAGGATGACCAGAAAGAAACGAAGCAGTCGTTGTCATAAACTGGGTCAATATTTTAGAAAAATGCAGAAAACCCTCTATTTTCATTAAAAGGAAATAATATTTTCATTTTTAGTGATTACGTTAATTTGACCGCCAAGCGAGGGTGATAATCACCGTAAAATATTACAATGGAAACCTATTTATTTCCCTGAGTGACTCAACGTAAAAAAAATTGACGAAAATCTTTTTGAGAGATTTTTTTGACTTCCACACAAAAATGAATCGAGGGGCGATAAATCTAGTGACCTCGGAGGCCTTTTACGGCGGCCTCTTCTCCCAAATCCAATGCCGTAGAGTTGATCTAAATCAACAGTGTAATGAAGATCACTTGATGTTTCAATGATACGGTGCTCCCCACATCATGTCTTGATTGTCCATCAGCATTCAGACCACATTTTGGAAACCAATATTCATTATTGTATACAATATTCAATCTACTGGATAGCGATCAACCAATTAAAGAAATTCAAACATTTGAATATATTTTTTTCAATAATTAACGGAATTTAAAAATTTGAAGTTTGCTGTTAAGAGGAAATTCCAAGAGCTTCCAAAAGGCGTCCTAGTCAGTCCCCAATACCAATAAAATATTTAACATTTACTTTGAGGACAAGGTGGCGAAGTCAACAGTCCCATTTTATAGTCGAAAGTCTACAGGTACTGCGTTTTTGTGAAATATTGACTTAGCTTCTACTCAAGACCTCCATATCTTTATCAGCACAAGTTTCGACTTTGAGGATTCTTAGGGTATCGACAGCTGGTTAGTTTTCTGAGATCTCGAATGAAATGTAGCTGAGATTTTAGCAGAAAAATCCATTATTCCTTCTTCTTTCTTGACCCGATGCTCTCGCATCAGAGATTTGATGCATTCAGAGAAAAGCCTAATGAAAGCCACACCTAGGAAGTTTTTGCCGAATTTCACTGTATTGTTGAAAAACTAAAATAAAGGGTGATCATTTAGATGCGTATATAATAAAATTAATCTTCTACTTTCAAATTATACGAACATGGGGTATGTAATACGGTGAGGAATATTGTTGCAACATTTTGAAGGCATCGCCTTTAATTTATTCAAGTTCAGTGAGGGTTAATGCAGGTGAATCAGGTGGGAAACATTTTCAAATGAGATGAACTTGTTCACAACTATTTTGAATATATTTAAAAAAAACAATGCACCACAGGTATAAATTCATGATCTAGTGCTGCTCTACATCACTGACACAAAAACTAATACCTGTATCATTTTTTAAAGTCCGTACACCATTTAAGAGATCATCTCAGTCGTACACTTCAGATTTTCATCCACTTACCTTTTGCAATAAACTGATTGTCTCGATGACCTCAATGACTGTTTTTTCGAAGAATCATATTTAAATAACCGTCAAAGCATCATATAGTTAATTAGTTGTTCACGGAGCCAGGAAACTCGGTTAATAGGGTTTAAATCGAGGACTACAAGTACTAGAGTACTCTTGAAAGAAAAAAGTGGCTTAATAGTAATTTAGAAAAACACCATAACGTGACATTTGCGTCATAACTGGACGAAGACAACGAAGTGACGGAGCTACGGTTTTACATTGTGAGGACCATCGGTGCGAAACAGTGCGGAAGAATGATTTCTTGACTTTTGGCTTGCCAGCGCGTTTATACACGCTGCATGGGGGCAATACAGGAAAGAGATTTCTTTGCTGTAAAGAAATAGGATGGATACGTAAAACAATTAAAATAAAATCAGGATGTCGAAAATAATTTGATATGTATAACATCGGTAATGTGGCAGTCATAGAAAAAATTTCTAGACAATCCCAACTTCTAATGTTATTTCGGTAATGAGTAAAAAAAAGTTCAAATATACAGAGTGGCCAAATAAAATAGGGCTGTTATCAAGAATTGCATCAACATTTTAGAAACACACAGGTCTCTGTATACGTTTTATTTCATTCTTTTTCGGCTGCCAGCTTCAATTCAAGGAATAGTAAGAATCACCCCAAAATATTTCAGTGAAATTGGGTGTCGAGTTAAATGTTAATTCAAATTCCTAGAAATTCGTCTTATGGTTGTGTTTCATACGATATACTTGTTAGGTGTCCACACCAGAAGGAATCAAGAAATTCACAAATTTGGTGACAGCGGTGGCCATTCAAAGCTATCTTTTCTCTTAATACAGTAACGTAGAAAATATTGGTCTGAATATTGAGGGCACCATTTTCACTATAATTCACACCGTACTATTGATCTACAACAATTTTCACGACAAGCGATTAAGGAAAGGAACAGCATTGACTGGTGACAAGGTCACCGGATTTTTCGTCCCTAGATTTAGGTTTGTGCAATATACAGAACTAAACAAGCGTATATAAACTTTTACTGACATCGGTGTTGGTAGCAATTTGTTTCATCAGATTGTGTGGTTCCCTTTCAGTGCTAATTAAGACAGTTTTTTTTATCACGTGATCAAATTGTATTTGGTTAGAGAATATATTTGATGTGTCTATCATTCCTACGGAACTTCTAACCACTATTGCTTAGTGTGGACTGAGAGCAGTGATGATCTAGATATTTACTATTGAATATTTCGCCATGAAACCGTTTCTCCTTTCGTATTTCATTGATAGATCTAGATGTCACATTTGGATCTGAGTTCTACTCAGACTATATTATTGATTGATCCAAAAATCTTGTAGTTTGTTTCCAAAATTTGTATCTTCATCCCTAGGAGCAGAATCCGAAATATCAAAATTCTGACAATTTGCATCTGAACAAAATGTTGATATGAATTAAGATATCGTTACTGCATCTACTGCATTAGCACTCATTAAAAATGTCAAGTCATTTATATTCTTTTACTATTATTTATAACATCTTACAGATGTCATAAATTCTTTTTTGTTTCGTTTTCATCAAACTATCAAGTCTATCATACCCGACCTAAACTAAAAAAAGATTTTCTGTTCAATTACTGAATATAGTATCGAAATGATCAGTTTTTATTTATGGTCCTTGTTATAATTGAAAAAAACAATCATAAATAATATTAATTAACGTAATAGCGATATGTGTCATTGACTAGTGAGGTCAAATAATGAAATCTGTGATAATACATTACCAATATCAACTCTGAAAAGTCGTTAGTGTAAGAATCGGATAAAAACTACATTTTTTCAATATTTCTCTTTTTTTAGGACGTTTTTCCATTTGCTGAAGCTGTACAAGCTGATGCTAAATGAAGCAACTATGACCATAACATTTTGATATCAAAATAATTGTATTTAAATTCGAGAGGTATAGGTAATACTATTGAAATAGAATACATTTTTGTTTCTCATTTTAACTCCTTGCAAGTTTTCCTGTATTTGTAGTACAGGTACTCAGTATATTTGCATGTCGCTGCATCAGTAAAAACTAATGATGTCCATTTAATTGATGTCAAGTACACTTTTATTCTGAATGAATTTAAATTACTTTGTGTGCGGTCGCATTTATTGATCATTTCAGATAAAGAGAAAGGCATTGCTGGGAGTACAATAAGAAAACGAGTTTTCATCTAATGTGGAGAGCGTAGGAGTGCTAATAATTAAAAACCGAACAGTGATTGACAATTAATATCTGTCGAATCCAACAAATCATTTATTAGTATTTGCTCCTGCTCTTGGTCAAGATTTGTATTAATATTTAGGTTATATATACATAAGATACAAAATATTCAATGCTACTCAATGCTTATAGTTTTTATAGCGTCCAAATTTTCTCTGAATAAAAATAAAAATTAAGTACTTAATTAGCTTGAAATTCCAATCAAATTGTTTCATGTACAAATTGGAAAAAACCAAACGAATTGTATTGGAACTATAGCTCTTAACGTTTTTTCCAACTATGTCCAAAATTATGTTTTTTCCCACGAACAATGAATTTCAACTGTTATCACATCGATCGACCCCTGTTGAAAATATCGTGAGATTTTTTCAACGCCTCAGTTTTTTTGCATCTGCCTGCCCCCAGAAGTTTTTAATGTTTTCTTACCTGTAATAAATCACTTTTTATTGTTTAGCATTTTTTTAACTGATTCAGTTACCCCTCAGTTTTTTATCCTCTTCTGAATTCATAATTCGGTATTAACATGATTTTTGCGGAGTTGCTAAAAAGCCATTGTTGTGATGCCCTCTTTTTATTACGCTGGACCAGTTGAGTCTGGGGTTAGATTATCCCCCACTCTGGCGATCTCACCCTTAACATCGTCTACCTGTAACTCATAATACATCAGTTGATGATCTGTGTCCGTAAGAGTAACGTGTTTGTTCGATTGTTGGTGACCCGATTTATAGTCATTAGTACCATCTTTCTTAAGTGTAGAGTTTTCCAGTTGTACATAATGTCCCTAATGTCTTCAGTAAAAGATATTCAGTTATATTTGAGGATGAAACGGTTCTACGAAAAACTTGGTGAGATTTTCTTCAATTAATTTGTGAGATAATTATTTATTGAATACTATGTTAAAGAAATAGAAACGAAGAAGTATATTCAAACGGTCATTTTTTGAGGTTGGAAGACTAATACATTTTTTTACAAAACCAATCTCTCCTATAATTATACCCATTTCAATTCAAATACATAATAATCTTGTGAAATATATATTTTCATAATGGAGTTTTTGTATGTGATATGTATATGATATATAATTGAAAAAAAGTTAGCTGTTTTATATTTTATTTTAGATGTTTTCAATATCTCGATTATAGTTACGGAATAAAACTATATATTCCACTTCTTACCAAGAAAACATGCAGATTCACAGTGTTTTTGACCCACTATATTATAATTGAGGGTTATTTATTGAACGCTGTAATATCGTGAATGTACTATATTTTCAAGTTTTCACTCATATAGTTAGGATAATTCTGCTACAGAATATTTTTTAATTTAGGCAATTCAGTATTTTTTGAAAACATTGGTCGACGAAAGAATACAATTACTTTTATATAACATCCTTTTCGTCTACTAGTGAAAAATGTAGATTAATCAGAAAGAGCTTTTATGAATGACAGCTTGTATATAATTTCCGATATACTGAGTCTTCGGTAATTTCTTAGCTTTGAAACTAATTTATTAATTATTACTATTTTTTGACAGTTTACATTGTTTACAGGTTGTTTTATACCACACAGCTGTTTTCACAACTAATAAACCGTGAGCATTTCATATTTCACAGTAAGTGAATTTTATATCGTAATTATATATTTTAACCTCGAATTGGAAATGGCTCTGTTCAATATTCAGCATACTGAAATATTCAAATCGTCAGATATCGGTGTTAAAAAATAGAATATGAATGTTTTTACAGAAGTGCTCGCCATTCTAATGGAATCTAACCAAAATCGTAACGTGAGGTTTTCACTTTCAGAGAATTAAAAAAATATAAGTCATTCTTTTGAGCAGGAGCCACATTGTTTCGTTTTTATTATTTGGTCGACTCAGATCAGATGCACAAATTGATGACGTATGTGTATTTCTTTCAGTTCAAGTAGAATATGTCGAAAATAAAGACGAAATTTCAGTGGTAATTGAGGAGAAAATTATTTCTACATATTTGAAACTCTACACCTCGTTTCCGTATCACCCAGTAATCTTTTGAAAATAGTTGAACTTTGTGCGGTCAAATACACACTTTTTGATTAAATCAATAGAGACTTCAAGGCGAAGGAACCAAGTACGAGAAAAGGGTAATTCTACTGTTTGACGCCATAACTGTCTCGACCCGGTCTTCATTTGTCTTTAAGAGTGCCAATAAAATAATACCAAGTATCCGTAAGTGTCGTATTTCAGAAGGTCCTCTGGACATTATTGGGAGCAAAAGTTTTAATCAGGCTAGTGCTAGGCTATTTCTAATCAAGAGGGCTGTGGTTAATGTTCGTGTGGCAATTACTATATTTTATGAACGACAAAAATTTGCTCCACATTACAGAATATTGAACATTTGAGTAGAGGGCATGGTTCTATACCGTATGGATTGGATATGTTGTTTAAGATCGGAATTTGATTAATCATAAAACGAAGTCAAGTTTATCCGTTTAACGTTTCTATTCTGAAACTCACGTGAAGTTTACATCATCCCCTATTAACTTGACATGAATACTAATAACATGCGATATAAAAATATTTTTGCCACAACTAATTACAATGATAGAAATGAGAATACTAAAGTAATTATTCAACCTTACGTAGCTTATGGGTGGTGTTTTACCATCTCCGCGGAACTCTTATGGTACTGACAAGATACCATGTTAACGTTATCTTCGTAGATACGTATATGTTAATTGAAGTGAGAAGAAATGTTGAAATTTTTCGGAGATACGTATATGTTGATTGAAGTGACAAGAACTGTAGACATTTTTGGGAACATCGTAGTTTAGCTTTGTTTGAAAACTTTTTTCTTACATTTTTGAAGTGATAACTTCTTATGGGAAGGTGAACCTCTTCGTTACCTAACGCCTATCAGTGCCAGTTTGTCTGGCTTCTCTTTCACTCACACATACGTCAGCGGAAGGTAGGCTCCTCCTCTCTCGTCGGACAGACGATTAGTGTTTAGTGTGCCATGGACATATACTGTTGATAGTATTATAAAAATCTAACCAGCAAACACGTAATATTCTTTTATTATGTGAAACGTGGTCTAAAAAAGATGATAACAATTTTGTGTATGTATACACAGTAAAAATAAAAATCTCAAAGTGAAGAACATTATCTCGATTTAAAGAAATCTTGCTCTCCTATA
>WOGL01001993.1:0-10496 GCA_015342145.1 Leptinotarsa rubiginosa | reverse complement strand
AAAAACTATCAGAAGTTAATACATCTCATTCAGTATTCGAAACATTGTCCATTATTTTCTGAACAATGATACAGTCTGCCCTGAAAGTCGTCTCTAACGTTCTAGTTCTCTACACGCAGCTGATATTCTTCTCTTTGAATTTGCCAAATCTCGAGGCAGTGTTTTATAAACAATTGATTTCAGATGCCACTAGAGGCGATGAGTCGAGTGGTCGTTGTGGCCATTCTATTGCTCCTCTTCGACTTATCCGTTTATCAGAAAATCTGGCATCTAGCAACTCTCTAACTGGAAGAGAGTAGTATGATGGAGCTCTATGTTGTTGAAAGTGAATAAGATCGTCTTGCAAAATCATGTTACCATCAGCATCAATTTGATTTTCCAAACTAGTTTTATCATTTCTTCGAGCATATTTGAATTAAGCTCACCAGTTAAATTTTTCCCAATAAATAAAGGTACAATAATAGTATTTTCAAGAATACCAGCCCAAACGTTCACTTTCTGTGGATTCTGTATGTACTTTCCCTAAAAAGTCGCGAATTTTCATCGCTCCAGCAGTGGCAATTTTGAGAAAAGAGTAAAATCGTCAGTGAAGGAAATATTGTGCTGAATATTTTGGTGAGCTAGGTGCCTAAAACTTCTATTTGTGCTGTATGCTTATTTCGAAACACGTATATTATTTCTTATTTCTCAGCAACTATTAGCAACTAATTCCAGGACATATTCATGATTTAAATTACTGTTGTGATATCTTTTATTAAACAGTGTTGCCGTTATTCTTTCGCGTCTTCGACTTCCCCAATGAACAAGAATAATTTCGTTTGTTATATTTCGTTTTGTGTTGGTATTGTCTCGAAAATTTGGTTGTTCAATGTTTTTAATTTTTTTAAATATGTATCTAATATGTCTGATGGTTTTTAAAAGAGTAATATTATCAACACAAAAAACTACTTTTCGAGCCCTGAAGAAGAATTTAATTAAATTCGAAACGTCGGCAAGAAAACAATTGTTTTTTTGTTCCTTTTTGCCCCTTTCCAAAGGGGCAAGATATCAGAGTCAGATAAAATGATTGTGAAAAGAAATCAATTTCAGTAAGTACTTAAAAAAAAAGCCAACAATGTGTCACAAATGAATAAGAAAAATGAATTGAGACCTACCTTTCTCAAAAAAGCATGAAAACAAAATTCTTAAACACAAGCGAAAGCATGGGAAGTCCAAATTCTTATCAGAATTCGATATGTTCTTTTAGAACGAGTAAAATCAAACAGCACTCGTGAATTGAAAATGTTTCTTTCTTTCATGTCTTTCATCAATAAAACGATTCCAGCCTATACAATAGAGTTGTTACATATAGGGGCTTCCAACAGGGACTTCCGAAATTTGACAATGTAACGGCCATCTTGTTTAAGCTACACCAGTCAGATTAGTTGCAATTTATTCAGTCTGTTTTGCCAAATCAACGTGAACAGATAGCATTCAACAACACGTGCAAATGACAAAATTGTTTTATTAAAATGGGTGTTCTGTTCGGGCAACATACCGCGCGTACTGGTTCAGTAAACTGTCGACCAACACCTGTACGTAAACTACACGCAAGATCTGCCAAAAACATCGCCGCTGTCTGTGAGAGTGTGCAGGAGAATCCGAGGCAGTCGATTTCACGTCGCTCACAAGAACTCGGCCTTTCGCAGACCACAACTTGGCAAATTTTGCGTCGTCACTTGGACCATCACCTGTACAAAATCCAACTGATCCATGAACTGAAGGTAAACGACCATATACAACGACGTGTGTTTGCTGAATGGGTTCTGGAGCAGTTGGCAACTGACCCTAATTTTCATCGAAAAATCATCTTCAGCGATGAGGCCCATTTCTGGATGAATGGGCATTGAATAAACACAATTGTCGAATTTGGGACGATACCAAACAATATGAGATCCAAGGTACAAAGCATCCCGAGAAAGTCACTGTTTGGTGTGGATTTTGGGATGGCAGCGCCATCGGTCCATATTTGTTTGAGAACGAAGTTGGCCAAAGTAAGACTTTTTTGTGGGGTATATGCAAAAAAACCACAAACCACAGCGGTCCTCAAAGCCAATATAACCCATGACATCGGTTAAATTCAGCCTGATTTATGCGCCAGAGGCATGTAAAATTAGACGTTTCGGATGCGCTCCACCCAGAAAAGCCGTGGTGGACATTGAACGATTTAATATTCCACATATAATGGCATCACCAACCGAAACAATTTCGATGAAATGTCACACTTTGTTTTATGCAAATTTAAAGATAGGAAGCTATACAAAATGCCGGTACATTTAATGATTACCTGAATACGAACACACTAAATCGGTATTTTTACAAAAATTTGTTATTCTCTGTCCTATATCTACGAAAACATATATGATGTGCCAATAAAATGCTTTTTCTGAGATGGCGCCAACACGTCATCTTCAAATTTTACTCTAAAATATAGCATATAGTATAGTTCCTCAATTTTGAGTTTCGTGAATTGACTAGTTAAAAAATGAAGAGAGGGGAAAGGAAAGCACGGTCATTTCAACATTTTTAGAAATTCTGTGTGACTTTAGAGTCCCTTTTTCATTTGTAGAATTTAAAAAATGTCTGTAAAATCTATTTACCATGGATATAATATATTTGGAAGTATTATCAATAGGGAATGCTTTCTTTTTGAATGTGCTGCACCAAGACACTAACTCAATAATAATTGATTGAAAAATTGCATTTGTCAAATTTAATCGGGAATTCTACTAAAGCACATTCTTGAAAAAAAAAGCGTGCATTATGACGACTGCTAAGCTACGTCTATTGTTTTTTGTTTAGTCTGTCACAAGAGTATTTGTGGAAATGTGTTTTTTGGAAGAATTGTATTGCATTAGTATAGGTACAACCATTTTTTGAAAGCAAACAGTGAAAATCTATCAGATGTGAATTAGATTCATGAGGTTTTTAGTGTAATTGAATTGAAATGATAAGAGTGGAAAATATGAGGTGAATTGTACTTTATATTCAATTAATTTCAATACCCACATCAGAGAATATTACCCCTTATTAAAAAATGCGTATTTGATAAATTCTGAAAATGATGACAGTCTCTACCGAAATCAGCGTAAATATTCACCTGCCAAATCTGACATTTTGAATCTGAATTGTGAGAGCACGTCAGTGCATTAACGATTCGAAACCAATTTGGGGTGTATTTGTACTTAGATTATAATTTGCGCTCATGAAAAATCCCTATTAATAGTCAGTCTGATCCAAATGTGGCCACAACGAATAACTGTGTTATTGAAGATATGAAATCATTTGAATTTGCAGACTTTTAGCATTTTTACATTCACCAAGATTCATCATTTGGAGCTGATTCCTTTTTTTAATGAATAGCTCGCTATAGAAGTATGTGACAATTATTAGATGAAAAGTAAGAGATATCAAATTCTTTGTTATGAATATATACACTACTCAGAACTGCTAACCTCTAGATTCTAGAAGAACACCATCTGTTGGTTGATGCCTCAAATATGCACAAACCCACTTTGAAAATTAATAAATCTTCTTTTACATTCCCAAATGGAAATAACTGATGAAGCAAAGTTTGGAAATGACACAAAAGTTATTATGCGGTTCCATGGTACTGTTAAATCTAAAAAATATATAAATTCAAATGAAGATATTTTCCAAATATTTTATGAATTTAAATTTATTATTACAAACCACTGTCGGGATTTATGTATAATTATCATAAATTGAAACATTGTTTTCGGTCACCGAAACAAATTATTTCTTTCCTTCAACTTTTAAAATCATGCCTTTGAACAAAACAATTTTTTTTAAGTTACCTCCAACAGCTGTAGCCCATGTTGCTTATTAATGAAAAAAATAATGTAGAAACTTTTAATATTCCAATTTGGTTTATTCAAATCAATATACCAAGAAATTTGTGATGATTTGTATTATACTAAGTCATGAAAAATCGGTATATGATGCACTTCAAAATAGTAATGTACATTTTGGTTTACTACATCTAAAAGTTACGTATCTTCCGATCAAATTTGCATAATTTTTGAAAATACGAGTTTGTTTTGTTACAGTTACGTTTTAAAACAACTTGAACAGTAACTAAAATGGTTCAAGAAAATTTGAAGTTGAGAATTCTTTTCTGCTGAATATTTTTTAATCTCAATTGCCTCGTATCTGGACCACCACCCTGTATACCTCAAAACGGTTAAAATTCTACTAACCTTTTCAGAGAAATAAATTATCTGAAAAGATATGAGTACTCATATTCCCTAATCATAATCAAGAGGGAACCTTTCGTTACTCTCTGTATAAACAGAACCCACATAAATTTGCCATTTATAGTCTAGTTCACAAATACCACTTAGCAAAATTTGAGTACGTCTTCATAGAAAATCATGATTGCAATGTAGTTCATTTCGTAATTTACGATTTGACCCAAGTTATGCAAACAAATAGTTTGAAATATTCAAACAAAAAAATCGGTTCGGTTTTTGAGAAAATCTCAAAAACTATTGCAGATATTCAAAATTTAAAAAAAATCCTTGGATGGCAGAAAATTTATTAAAGAAAAGTCTCACCTTCGGAAACTGTAAGGCCTATTTGTAATTTAAATTGAGCAGTGAAAATACTGGTGAAAACGTAGTTGAATTCTGAATTTAAATTTTTTGATGAATAATTAAAAATGTTGAGAAATGAAAAACAATCACCAGTTTTTGCCCTTAATATCACCCCTCAATTGAAACTAAAAATATTAGACTTATAGTTTTGAGATGTCAGAATTTGTTTAATTCAATTTTCTGCTTTTCCGGGAACTTTTTTTTAATTCTGTATATCTGCATTAGTTCTTGAGATATTTGACCCCTCTTTTTTGTTCAACTAAATTTGTGATGCACTGTTTGGAACCTTTGGTGCAGTAATGAATATTACTGGAGTTTAATTCAATCACCAAGTGATCATCTTCAGGAGGAAGATTAAACTAAATTACATACAATATTGTCCTTATTTATACCATATGTACCTCTTCTAGGTACCTGCATCTTAATTGTCTTAAATGAAATTTACAATATTGCCTTATCTAACAGTCAGGTGAATCTGATAATAAAATAATATTTCAATAGGCTATATAGTTTACTATTAGTTATTGGTCCACCATCGTTATTCATAATATTATTATGTTTACTTATTTCTACACTTTCATAGGCATCTAGATGCCTGTTGTTGTTAACTTGTCTAACTAATCTTAATGAACTGAAGTCTATGAAATGGTTTTGTTGCAAAATATGATGGGCGATTGCTGATTTTTCTGATTTATATTTTAGGTGTGCTAAGTGTTCCTTATATCTTATTTTAATAAATTTTTAGTCTGTCCATAATATTTTGCATAGCAGTCCTTACATTTAATTTCGTAAATTCCAGACTTTTCCGAATTATCCGAATTCGGAATTCCGAATAGTTCTTTAAGATGAGTTAGACAGTTAACAACAACAGGCATCTAGATGCCTATGAAAGTGTAGAAATAACTAAACATAATAATATTATCAATAACGATGGTGGATCGATACCTAATAGTATACTATATAGGTTGTGAAAATAAAATTTTAATTATTAGATTTACTTGACTGTTAAATAAGGCAATATTGTAAAATTAATTCAGGACTAGTAGATAAGGCAAGATGTAAAATCAATTTGAGACAATAGAAAGGTTTGGACGTTGGGATTACACTCCAGTAATATTCAACTAAATTGTTTATAACTTTTAAACTATCTGTTACCGAAAGTTGGCTCAAATTCTGAATTATTCTAGCTGAAATTACGAAACAATTTCAATAACATTTTTCTGTGACATCAACGTTTGCGAAATGGCACTTGTGAACTAGACTATAAGATCTTGGGAGCAGAATTCGATACACAAGAGATAGCAATTCCCGCCAGTTTTGATATTGGCGGGATATTTGGTGTCTATTCTTTGTATACTTGTAAGATAATACATCTGACCTTCTGGGACGATAGAACTTGATAAATTATGCTTTAAGAGCGGTATACTTTTGTAATTGTTGCTTGTCAAATTCGAACGGAACCTCAATTAATTTCGAGATATCGACAAAGGAAATTATTTCGTGCACTGAATCGAAATCAGTTCATGGAAATAGAAAACTCTCACTCGTAATTCTAATAGTACTTGAGTTTTGAGTTGGCAATATTTCTTTAATTCAGAAGATTTTTCAAAATAAACCAACTAGTGATAAATACTATGTACTGAAAAAAGTTTTCTTTTGGTAGTTCAAGACCGAATGAAATTCGATAAAAAGACGTGAAAAGAAACACAGATGATGGCATAACAAGAAAAAAATCAGTGCTAGGAAACATTTTCCGAAGTTGATGGTGAAACACCATCCAACCAACCAACTTCGGAAAACATTGAAAGTGGGGAAATGATAATAATGGGAGTAATAAAATGATTCATTAGCCGTATGGAACAGAAGTAATTTTTTATGGAGGAGATCAGAGTTTCTTATCGACTTTTCTGGGGATTTTCATTTTGTATAAATTAACAAAATGAAAACTGTAATGGAAAACTTGTCTGAAAACGTCTTGAAATCCGACGGTAATCATCGAGTCGAATGGAAAGGGACGAAAATGAATGACACACACGCTAAAAGGCAAAAATAGATCTTACTTGGCTACCTGTTGAAGAGATTTAGAAAAAGGTGCAATTAACAACTTTGAAATATTTTACATTTCAAATATGCCGAGGAAGTGAGAATAAAACGAATCGAAGAAAGGAAAACTGCAACTTATATTTGATTTTTTCAATTTTGAAGACAGACATATTTTGGCCCCCAAAACGTTAAGTATCTGTGCAGTTTATTAGCTATAGTTAACGGGCAAAATTATCAAATTCGACAAGGTACTCATTTATCTTCTTTCAAAAATACATTATCGAGGTGAACTATAGAAATACGGCTGTATAAAGTTTTCCATTACAATTATTTTTGTTTATATAGTGGAAGGTGAAAATTCCCAGTCCAATAAAAAACTCTGATTTCCTCCACATAAATAGCCTTTATTCAAATAGAAGCGGGTTTATGTGGTGGTGTGTTTTTGTCAAAGCGGTATCTAACTGTGTAGCCAACATTCATAACTACGTAACTGCCTGCGTAGCTGCCACGTATCGTATGTCTTCAAGCAAAAGTATAAGCTGAGTATAAATTAGCATCGACATTTTCCACCATGCCAACGCCAACTATGGGAGCGAAAGAGGACTCAATATACGAATATCATTTATGAAAGCGGCTCCCAAAGGCGATCCGTTGCAAAGCCGAGTTCCGACATCGACCGAGGAACGAAATTCGTTTTCTGTTTTTTATTGAAAGCAACTACTTGAAAACAGAGACCAAAAAAGGCAATCCCTTTCCAATACTAGACAGCGCTTTTTCGACCGGATATAAGTCTCATCAGTGGAGCTGGGCTGGATCACGAATACATCGTTGAACTGACTGCTGACTTATATAATTATCTCTCTTATGAATTTAATACTTTTGTGTTTTGAATAGGTATTGTCTCAATTTCTGTTGAGTTACCCTCGAGTAATACATTTTATAAATTTTTATTTTTATTTTTATTATCAACTAATCACTACATTATTCGATTTTTTTGCCATGTGATTATTCAATTTAATATTGTGCCAATATGTATACTCAGCAGTTTCACACAGAATGTTGGTATTCTGGTCATACTCGTAAGAAAGCTGAGGTAATAATTCTGTTATCAAATTCAAATTCAAATTCATTTATTAGTATTTGCAACAGCAGCCATCTATATAAGATGGATATACACGTCATGTTTTACACTCACACACAAATTGACAATACACTTAGAAACAGGTAGTTAAAAATAAAAAATATAATATATAATGGTAAATGTAAATGGTCGTTGTGACTGAATCATTCTAACGAGTCATTGAGGAATTCTCTAACCGAATAATATGCTTTTGCCAACATCATTTTTTTAATTGTTTGTTTGTACTTTCTGAAACTCATACGTGTCGAAGTGTGTTTTATTTTGAGCCCAATCTCTTTGAGCTTTAACAAACAATTCACTACTAATTGTTTTTCTAATATAGGTCTACTGAAAAGACCGGTATGGCATGTGTATTATAATGTGGTATTTGGAAAGCTATTCAGATGGAGCGATATTATTTCTTACCAAATGAATACAATAATCAACTTAAACATTTCATGCACATTATAATTGTCCCCCACACCAATAAATGGAAACAGATGCAAAATCAGAAATATCGAGAAAATAAAGTCTAGCTCCTTTTATCGTTTCACAATAAGCTGGGATGTTCTCAAAAGATTCAAATCATCATTAGAATGACAAACTACTGATTTTTTTAAGATCAAGCAGGCATTGTTTTTTCTGATTTCGAAAAATTAGAGGACATTCACCTGTAACTTGGAGGATATTTGCGAAAGTTAATTCAAAAAACAGGAACACAAGTTGGGAAAATTACAAAAAATTATAAAGAAATTCAGAAATATCACCTTCGGTTTCATCTAATTTTTCATTATATGACGAGTCTGTATTCTAAATTGAATCATACATTTGTATAAAGTTTACTAGTCTCAAACTTTATTTCAAATTATTGTTTTCGAAAAAAAAAATAATAATCGAAAAACAAACCTATTGATATAATATTTCAGAATATTACTGGAGTTCTATCCCAACACCAAACCATTATTTTTAACATCTCGACACGTATTTCAATCACCAAGTGATCATCTTTAAGAGGAAGAATTAAAATAGTTCACTTGAAACTCATTAATACAGTTCATTGTATGATTTTCACTGTGAAGGGTTTTACAAAAACTGCGACACGTGTTTCGCAATACAATAGCTTTCTCAAGCGTAAATTAATTATTTCACTATAAAGGGTTTTTGTAAAAGTCATAACCCTCCTTTTGCTTCGCCATAGTAAAAAGGGCACTCAATTCAATTATTTTTGTTCAAATAGTAAACTGAAAAGCATTACTGTCAATGCAGGTACGATCTTATTTTCTCAAATGTCTCGTTTATTTTGAAAATGCTGTTCAAGTAATGAGGGTACTATTGAAAAAAATTCAAATCCCTTCAAAAGTATATTTCATTGATCTCCCAGTAGTAACATTGATCCCTCTGACAGAGTTGAATATAATCATGTTTTTTATCTATTTTTCATGTCATTCTGGAAGAAAAAAATATGTTGTTTCATATGAAACAGAATTTCACGAAAATTATCTTCATTTCAGAACGAGAAAAATCAAATAATGAAATCAAACGTCTGGTTGAGATTGGTAAGTATTTCGAAATTATTCTGCTTTCAGTTAACCATGACGTTATTTTCAAGGTGTGGAGCGATTACCAACTTCAGTGGGATGAAGCTGATTACGGAGGAATTGCAGTTCTCAGGTTACCTCCGGATAAAGTCTGGAAACCAGATATAGTATTATTTAATAAGTAAGTCAATTTGTTTCCAAAAATGGCTTGTGATTATTTTAACGAATTCATTCTCTGCTTTTCAGTTACCCAGATTTCACTTTTTGATAACTATATCTAGATTTCACTATAATTTATTATTTATAAAATTGTATTTCATAGTACTTTGATGGCAGAGCTATACATTTCATTGACGACGCATATACCTATATACAGTGAGCAGCTTAAATAAAGAACAAATTCATTATTTCGCTAATCATGCACTTTTGATAAGCATCCTGAAATGGGTCAATTTTTATATTTCATTTCCAGTAGTTCAATACACAGACTTATGCAGAGTTAATGGCGGTAACATAATCATTGATATTCTCAAATGGAAATCTAGATCTTGCAATACTTCATTCGAAGTATTGCAAGATCTGGATTGTTTGAGAATCCATAGCATCATTTCAACACAAAACCTGGTAGATATAATTATAAATATAATTATAATGAAGCTAATTTCCACAAATCAATGAATCTCTTATGAGAATGGATTGGGTAGTTATGATTCTGAACATATCTGTTGATGCATCTATCATTATTTTGTACTTTTCAATGCACTTGTTTATCAATAAACATGTTGCGAAAAATCCCAAATTCTGTAAAAAAATTCCTAGTTCACTGTGAGTACCATAACGGTGGTTAAGGAAAAGAATAAATATCATTCCCGGTGTCAAAATATCGAAACGATATGGATAAACTCACTTTCAAAGTACTTAGAGAATGTTGTGAATATTTGATAGACTTAGATTACAAAAACTATAGATCTTCTGAAGACACCATATCTCATAACCCGAAATATTCAACGAGTCATTTTTTGTGGAGGAAAAATCAGTTTTTTATCGACCTTTTTTGTGGGTATTTGTTACCTTCCACAATCTGAAAAATATAAAAATTATAATGGAGAACTTTATACAAGTGTAGAAGGGCAAACTTTT
>WOGL01001992.1:0-10504 GCA_015342145.1 Leptinotarsa rubiginosa | reverse complement strand
CAACATCAGATTTGACCAAAATTCCTTCCTCAACTGTACGTAAAATAGTCAAAAACAAACCTTATGAACGCAAGACGCGATGTGATACAAGATTACCAAAACCTTTAGATGTTTATCTAATAAAATCATTAAAAAAAAACAATATACGACTGTTACAAAAGCAATGAGATTTATTATATATACGAGTATTATATAACGAAATTAGTTAGCTCCCTAACTATATTATTAATGGGGAGATGTTGGAAAATAGGTTGCACTATATCGTTTACCTGAACTATACCCCTGGCGTATCTGGTGGATAAAACGATCGTTATCAAAATTGTATTCGGTACTTTTCAGAGATTAGTTTGAGATATTTTTGATCAGCAAATAGAAGTTTCAAGTAGTTTTTCTATTTTCGGTAATTCATAGTGACTGAAGTCGATTGTATTATTGATAATAATAATTGCAATTGGATTTTTCTGAATATTCATAACTCAATCATGAGTAATACTGTCGTTTGAGAAAAGTTATTCAAATTCAAGGTTGAATCGAGTTCGAATTGTAGACTATTTCTAATGTGAATAGTTTGAAAAAGTAAATAACATAAATTTCTTTCACCCTTTCAAGTGGAGTACCTATTTACAGATATTCATGCATCTTCCCCATTGAAAGCTTATTCATTTATACTTCAAACTACAACTAGTTTTTCATACTCAAATTACCATTTGTACGTAGTATCATGACTTTATCGGTTATGAGTTAATATCAATCAAATTCAAACCAATAATCTGAACTTTTGAGCTAGTCAAAGCGAGTACTTTTGCTTAACACCAGAAATGCAATACTCTTTAACGCGCGTTTCACCAACGAATTGTCGTCTTCAGGAAATGAAAAAAAATAATTTCTGATTCTTAAACTAGTCTCTATTCATATCTAATAGGGTACACTTTCACTTTCCGACACTACAATTTTCTTGTCTCCGTGTTCTTTGAAAAGAGTATTAATGGTTCGCTTAGTCTGACTGATAGATATAAGTATTACAGTTCTGGTGTTTGGAAAATTGTTTGTTTTGGATTTATTATACGCCAGAGGTTCCAGTTTTACGTTTTATTAGTTTAGACGAGTTTTGTTATTCAAATTTATTACCGAAACATAGGTTCAGAGCCGTCTTAGAGTATGTCGGGGGCCTTGGGCACACACGAATTCGATGTCCCGTTGGAAAGTAGGTGAAAACATGCAAACAAAGAAGTTAAAAACAAAAAAGTCTTAAGATATATGAGATAAATTAATATTTTTTAATAAAATACCATCAAACGTTGCACCAAGTCACATTATATCAGGTATGTTGTTAACTCTTCGTCACTCGCATCATTTTTTTCCATCTTCGACACTCGCTGTGAGCGCTTCGCCACCGAGCTCAATGTTGCCTATTCTTTCTCATTTTTAAAAGAAAATTTTCTCGTCGGACAGACGATCAGTGTTTAGTGTGCGATAGACATATACTGTTAACAGTAATATAAAAAATTAAACCAGCAAGCACGTAATATTCTTTTATTATGTGAAACGTGGCTTAAAAATAATTATACCAATTATGTGTATGTACATTATTAGTATCATTATTTAATCCTACAAAAGTAGGTATAATAAATATATGTAGGTACATACACAAAATAATCAATAAAAGATTTTATTAAGAAATAATCTCTCCTTACATTATCATATTAATATACATAAAATTTAGGTCATGACCTGAGCTTTTCTTAAGTTAAACAATTTCAATATCAAATAGTTCAACTGTCAGGCATCCCGAGACGCACAAGTTTATTTATTGTTGAATGATCTGGATACAATTAAAAACAAAACATGTTTTAATTTAACTGAATAATTTTTCGAATAATTAAATCAACTTTTTTTCGCACTCGTGAAACTACAAAAATAACTTTTAAACAATCTAACATTTTACAAGTTCATTTATTGTTCAAAAAATAATTTCGTTAAACATTTTTGGTCAGTCATTTAAACTCGAAATACATGTAAATTTTGTCAGCCTTTTGATGCCCCCGTAAGGTCAAAGGCCCCGAGCACGGGCCCCGTGTGCCCCCATGGTGAAGACGGAACTGCACATCATTGGTAAATGGATGTAAACAGGGACTGATTATAAAGTTGAATTATTGAGTGGTGTTTGATAGAATCAGTTTGGGATGTATAAGTGATGGATACAAAATTTAAAAAAGGAAAATTTCAATAGACAATAAAACTGAAAACAAAATGACGAAATAAAAAACAACAAAATTATTGTTAATGCTTGTTTCAAAAATCTCGATGAAAATGAAGCTGAAAAATTACAAAAAAACTGAAAAATAAAAATTGCTAAAAAATATAGAGATATCGTCAAAAAAAATTAAAATCGACCTGAGTGAATGAAGAACATTATGAAAATTTGTGATGTTGAAGAAAAAATTGATTTTTTTCTTATTTTTACAGCTTGATGATTTTTGATGATTCCCATATTAATCACGTAAAATGGTTTCTCAATTCCACAATTCCAAAATTTTTGTTTTCTTTTGCTATTTTAGCCCCATGTAAATGACCGTTCAGTCTTATTCAAATTGCAATACTATAATTCCAAAATAATAGGCAAATGTTTTTGCTTTATCTGTCTCTTGCAGTGGCGTACGGAAATTATACTAGACAGATGAGGAAAAATGATAAAACATAGAGAATCACAACCTTGACAACAATGTTTTGGTTTGAATGCAATAATATTTCCGAGAATTTAGTGCCAACTACTATAAGTGGTTATTGTCCATACATACTTTTCTATACTATTACAATATACTTAGGTACTTGAAATTTGAAAAAAAAAGTTCTCAGAGGTAAATAACATTAGTTTATTCACCGAAGTTATTAATGCGCATTCATAGTCTATTGTCAACCAATGGTAATTATATATGTTTCAAGTGCACCAATGAGTTGTAAGACATCGATAAATGAACTTACTTCGTTAGAACAACGAAAATAACAGAGTGTGAACATTTTAATCATAAATTTGGACATTTGGACACAGTTAATAAAAAAACAACCATCAAGATGGAAAATTTTCCAAAAAATGGTATTGAACCAATCCTCAAATAATAAAAAACATTTTTTGATCATCAAAAAATACAATAGATATTTTTATTTCTATTAAGAATTAGATGGGGGGTAAGATATCTGTGAAATGCGGTAGTTTGCATTATTTTATTTAAAGGCTGTGAATAGCACGTAAAAACGGTGAAACCTCGTTAATTTTTAGCTGTCACAAGTTTCGACTTTTGGGGGAAGTTTGTAGGTACCATGCAAAACCGAGCGAAAAAAATATTTTCTGAAATATTTATGGCTTCTGTTCACCTTTTGACGACCTTTTATATAACTAATTTAAAAGGTATTTCAAATGCAGAGTGTATTTTCTCAGAATTGTGATTTTCGGAACATACCTGACTTAATAAATATTAAATACCAGGGACAAGGATTATTGTGTAGCAAATTTACAATTTTGTATATCCTCTTATGATGGATGAACTTTAAGATAATACAAAAATTGATTTTCTTACAAAGCAATCAGAAAGATTAACTTAATTATTATTTGCCTCAGGTAGTTATTTGAATTTGTAAATGAAACTGAATAATGGTATTTGTAAATTTTGAATATAATTATATGTATTCCAACCCAATCACTTTGTTCATATCAAGAATTTACTAGTTTTGAGGTGGATCGAAAACCACAAATAAACAATTTTAATCTCAATAAAATTTATTTTTCGAAAATGCCTATATGTTGAGAATCTGGCCATGAAATTCAAATTTAAATATAGAATAAAGAAAATACTTTTGTCTAGTTTCTACACAGTAGAAACTAGACAAACGTATTTTTTTTATTCTATATTCAACATGAATTTCTACAAAATAAATAAGTCATCAATCGAACGAGTTAAATTCAAATTTGACTTGACCCATTAGGTAAAGGTGAATTATTTGCAAATTCAATGTCAAGTCTGACGAAAAACACTGATCATTTAAAATTGTTTATTAAACCTTATTTTTATCACCTGTATGCTCTCACAGATAGCTGATTTTATCAGGAAAAGTACAATTCCAGATATAATGACATTATTATGGATGAAGTAATAGATAAACTTGATTACATAATATAGTACTACATAATTTTTGCCGACAATTATAATAATAGCCTATATTACCGCATGGTGTGGTCTACGTGACAGATCTAGAGCTCCTCATGGCGCGCGAAAAATCGAAATATGAAAATCAAATTTCTGACTTACCCCAATCAAGTCTCTCGCTCCGAAGGCAATTAAACCGCATCAATAACAAAATCACAATGAGTTTAATAAACATTTTAACCAAGATCTTTTTGTCTTAATGTATAATTAGCCCACGAAAGTTCCGATACCGACTCACATACACCTCTATCTGCGAGTACCGAGCCAAAGCTGAATACGCTCAAGATTTCCTTTCAATATAAAATAACAGAACGCGAATTGGTATCCTTGTTTAGCACGTGGATCTTCGTCTGCTTTTTGGTACAAGTAATACCGAAGACAATGTTGTACTGAATAATTTTAACCGTAACGCTCGGGTCAAAAAGGTCTAAAATAGCAGCACACATCACCATCTATGTATACCATAAAGGGACAGCAGGTAATGCCATCTCTACACAACACACTTGGCAGTGGCGTAGAGGGAAAGAGGAAGTGATGGTGTAGCATTGAGTTTTTAAATGAATTTAACTTTTTGTTCGCTGATTCACTTCTTCATTGAAAATCATTGAACTTTTTTTAATATTATTGATTTATTCACCAACTAGTTTATTATTTGAAAAAAAAGTAATATCATTTACTATTTTTTTTGAGTTATAACGGAGACATTGGAAAGAGTTCTCTGAAAGTTGAGATCCCGGTAATTAGTATTGTCAAATGGTGATTTGGGAGAAAACACGACTTATTCTTAACATTATTGGATTCCATTCCCCTGAAATTAAAAAGAAAAATTTAATACAAGAAATCTATGATTTACAAAATATTTTGTATATGCCACTTTTTTATTGGTCAGTAATTATTTCGTTAGTTAATAGTGACTCAGATATATTGAAGTGGAAATAACGAAAATTAATTAATTTTTATATAAAATCATCAGAACACAAAAAATATTGAAAGGAATATATTTTCAGAATTGATTGAACAATCAATTTTAAAATTGATTGCTTCTTTTCTTTCTTTGGAAGATTTCCACTTTTTCTTTTGTATCAAGATGGAGTAGTAGAAAGCCAAAAACTTTCTTTCCCAAAAAACAAAAAATAATTCTTTTGTTGAAATTCAAAATCGAAATTGAAATTATTAAAAATTTAAAATACAACAAATAAATAATCAGGTTGAGAAACAAATAGCGCGGGATTCAGATTGTGAAAAATGAAAATGATTCATTGTCAATAATGGTTAAGTTGTCAAATGAGCAATGCCGACTAGCCGCAACATGTAGGGTTATAAAATAAAATAACTTCACTCAAACATACCAACATTAATGAAAATATTACTAGTTTATAAAATGAAAAATACGCATTTGGCAACACGCCTAAATGTTACTTGTTTGGTTAGGTTAGATCAAAAGTGAGTGAGTCTATTCGACCCTCCACCGCAACCCGGAAGGGTTTATTGTGGCTAATACCTATTCACACTCGACCAAATAAACCCAGCTTCAAAGTAGGTTAAAGAAAATTTCAACGAATCATTGTTTTTATAGCTTAGGGGAATTCGATGACTTCCTTTCTAGCAGTTAACTGAGTTCATAGTGTTAATTGTGCTTTATGAGTTTTTATATTTATATCAATATGTCTTATATACTTGTTTTTATGTGTCATTAAGTAATATTAGCGTTACATCCTCACCAATGTAGTATGTCCATGTATGAAGGTATATATACTCTATTTTGTCAATGTAAATGATCTTTTAACTGTAAACTAGTACTTTAGGAGTAATTTTTTTGTAGTAAGTGTGTGGGCTTTACACCTCACCAGACACGTCCATTGTATAATAGATAACGGATTTAATAAAATATGATTTGCTTTGATTCTTAACGAAGCCGATTAGTTTATGTGGTGAGAAATCTTTCAGGTCAGATGGTAAGACTACGGCTCTGCCGAACTGTAAGAACCTGATTCGGTCTCCAGCGGGGCAGACACAAAGTATGTGCTCTGCTATTTCATTATTTTCCAAATAGAGGCGACACACACTATCTTCCGACAGTACGAGTCTCTGCATATGCTGATTTAGATGAGTGACCTGTGAGAAGGCATGTTAGACATCGTAGTTCATTCCTACTGCAGTCCAACAACTGTTTTGTTTCAAGCTCCGAAGGGTGAATGAACGCCTTATGTTATTTGTTACTTTTCACGAATTATTCCAATTTCTTTTCAATTTTACATCAAGACATATTTTACCTTTTGTATCTTATAGTATCCCCCGAGAGAAACATAAGTTACAGACGACTGAAAAGTATACTGAACATATAATATTTTAGACGAAGTAATGTATGTTAGTAGATTATCCACAGAAGGTGTAACATTTTCTCAAACAGTACAACTTACATTTTGTACTCTAACACGTCGTATAAACGTCATCAGGTTGACAGTGAGCGAATTACTGTTTCATAAAAAACAAGAATCTTGACATTTCCTTGACATTTTCACATTTCAAGTTTTTCATCATAAATCACTCAAAACCAGCACATTTGTTTACGTACATGGTGAAAACTATTCACATTCTACAAACTAAAAAAATTTGATATATTTTTAGGTTATAGAAGTACTTATTCACCTTTAAATTTCCATTATGCAGAAAAATTATAGGACGTCAGACTTTGATTGAGAGTATAAACAAGTAAAATTGTCTTATCAAATTGAATGATTATTCACCTACCTGCAGATAGTCATAATATATACTCACACGAAAAAATAAAACAAAGAAATTTTATTATCTGAACCAACCACCTGTAATTTCCTACGATATTAATAATGTACCACCGGGTACCAAACAATGATACGAAAAGCATTCTCGGCTTCAAAGTAACAGGCTCCTCCTAATTTTCAGTTTAATAAAGAGAAATGGGAAATTGATTTTACGCGTTTTATCAAAGGTGATTGATTTTACCTTAGGTGGTTGACCAAAATCTATAGAAAATAATGAGTTGAAGCAATAATTTAAAAGGCAACATGAAATATCAATAAATATTTCATTGTTCATGGGAAATATAGTCATACAGCAAGGTATTGAGTTTATTCCATGAGCCAGCATACTGAAGTTGTCAGAACTGAGACGAGAGTATTTGGAAACGAGCCGTTGCATAAGATGTTAAGAGACACGACACTTTTCAAATAATAATATTGTACTCCCTTAGCTCAAGGCGCCAAAAAGTTTTTACAGAGTTAACATTGTTTTTTTTTCATAAATATGGGTACAGTTACTTAATACTAACTGATAGTAAATCTAAATATGTTGAATTGGAGCTAATGGATGGAACCAATACAGAAGAAACAATATTAAAACAAACAAATATTTTTAGTTTTTGGTTTCCAGTAGAACTGGTCTCGGATAATGGACCACCCTTTGGTTCTACAGAATTCAACTCTTTTTATCAAGTCAATATGAAATCAGCTTCATACCATCCACAAAATGATGGTATGCCAGAGAGGCCCGTTCATACTGTGAAGAAGGGTTTGGAAAAATCATTATTCCTTGAAAAAGGGAGGGATATTCTGAAAGTTTCAGAATGTCATTTTTACTAAATTTAGAAAAACACCTTTCAATTATTCTAGATTTCGCCCTGGAACTAGACTTGAACTACTCAAACCTTGTTTTAAAACGGAGTCGAAACTAGAATCTGACATTGTTGGAAAAATTGAACCGTAGTCTTTAGGAGATAATATATTCGTTAAAAATGGCTTATCCAAGTAATAATAACATTTATTGAAAAATAATTCATTATATCCCCAATTTGAAGGTACTGTCGTATCTTTTTATTTGAAAGCAGAGCCCAAAAAGAACGCGTTAGTCATCTACTGGAATTAACAGAAGACTAGTCAACGAATATTAAAGTTAACCGTGGCTCCTCAAGGCGGTCTGTTGCAATGCCATGCTTCGACATCCGAGGTTTATCCTAGTTGAAACTAAAACCCAAAAACTAAGTATTCGTGATCTAATATAAGGCAACAGGGTTGTCAAAATTCCGGACTTTTCAACAAAAACCCGTCTCAGTGGTGAAACTCCAACATTGACTGCGTTGACACATTTGTCCAAAATTTTTGATACATCGTGATTTTTTAATGTGAAATAAAAATTATTTTGAAAATCGTGATACACGCAGTTGATTGACAAAAAAAAGTCATGTCTGAACAGCAAAGTGACCCAGTAACCCAGTAAAACATGCTTTAGACAACAGGGTGAAGCATTACTCACTTGGCTTGGGCTCCTTAATCATAAGGTCTTAAAACCTAACCACGATATAATGAAAAAAGATTTGAACAGACAATTACTCCATACAATTATTTGATTCACAAAATGGATTCCAAATATTTCGGGGAACTCACGATTTAATCTCCACAAACTTTATTTGAAAAATATATCGCGATATGTTTCACTAACACAGTAGCTTCTTCAACAGTGATTCGGTTTTTAGCTGATCCCACTGTTGCTTTATCGGAAACGGTCAAAAGTTTTCTATTTCAGGGAACTAGAATAAATTCTTTTCAGATCAAGAATGTCAATGGTCAATGTTTCAAAATTATTATAATCTGATATGAATAAATTTTTGATGCGACTTTTCATTCATTAGATTTCATTATTAATTTTTTTAAACGGACCTTTTGAACCTCTACGAACAAATTCAGCTATGTATTACAATATACGTATGTGCCGACGTTTTCTCATCATCACCATATGTACTTACATATATTTCCCGATCAGGGCTACCTCAAATACCAATATTTGATTTGATGTTGATGTTCAAATTGCCGCCCATCGTTATTTAAACACATATTCACTCTTGCTAAAGTATTTTTATGGCAATTTTCCAACATTTGTGGAGTTATGACGATGCAGGCCATCCTCATTGTTTCTTTTAATTCGTCAATGTTACCAGAAGTCGAGCCGATGGTCGGCAATTTGAAGATAAGATCTTTCAACCTTCACCAGAGGTGAAATCCTATAGGCGTTAGTTCCGATGACCTGGCTGGCCAACGGTTGGGTCCTTGGTTGGCTATTCAATAGTTACCAAAAATTTGCAGCCGAAAAATTGGTGACAATTGCAGTGTTGTGAGGCGAAGCTCCTTTAATGGCAATTCATCAAAAAGGGGTTTAATAGTTTGCCTTAAAATTTCTAAATACCTCTGAGATGTAAGAGTGCCATTATAAATGAACAGGTCGATAATTCTACCCCTGAAAACACCTGCCCACACATTAAATCCACACCACTAAATTGTAGCGGTTGAAACCACTTAAACTAGTGGCAAAAGTCATGCGGCGTTCAAAATCTCCTGGTCTGAGTTGATGAACTCTTCTGGTCTTGTAAGGCTTTAATTTGTTTTTTTTTTTCAAAATCCTACGTTAGTTTTCGGTAGGCCTGTTGATATTTTAAAATTTTGCATTAACGTTTTGGGATTATTTCCAACAGCTCCTAAAACGACTATTTCTTGCAATCCCTTATCCCTATTTGATTCATATAATTTTGGTATTTTCTTTTAAAACTGACCACCGTCAATTAGGTTGTATCGTAATCTTGCGAAAATGTCTCTAAACGGTGTTCTTCATTATGGACCCCTTTCGTGATACAAATTGCTTGCTGCTTCTGCATTTTCCTCTGTTTGGATAAAACAGACTATCATATCCTATTTTTTATAACTCTCATACTTCATTGTGAATGTGTTTGAAAATTGTACAAAAACCACTAACTGAAGAGCGTCTTTACTGCTCAAATCAAAATTTGAGAGCTACCAGTTAAGATTTGCATTCTGTTTTATCGTCGCATCGTCCAAAGCCTACTTGACCTAAGTGTGCGTGTCAAAAGTACATGAAAAAACCTAATAGCTTTGTATTTCAAAGATGACTCTAGCAAAACATCAAGTGTCCTACATTTTTGGAAGGGTAATTTTAAGCTCTACTGAAATATGCAGGAATATACAGGGTGTCTCATTAAAAAATTTGTTTACCTATCATCAATTTTTTCAAATGAGATATCAAATTGATATATTTCAAGCCACGTTAGTTCACGACGTTTCGATTGTTAGTATTTACAATCGTCTTCGGGTGATGACTGGACTGATTCCTCCGAGAGATGACTATTTATAGGTCGTTCGAGTACTTTCACTTATCCCCGCTTTTCATTTTCCGCTTCACTGGTTCCGTGGGAGATGACCGTTTGGCGGGAGTTGGCCATTTTTCGCTTGATGATGGGTTTCCATATGTTGCGTATTTCT
>WOGL01001991.1:0-10498 GCA_015342145.1 Leptinotarsa rubiginosa | reverse complement strand
CCAAATCGCTCCCTCACAGCTCGACAGTACCTCGACACCATTCTTCTACCTATCGTCCGTCCGTTTGCTGGTGCTTATTTGATTTTATTATTATACAGGATAGATACCTACTGTAAAAAAATTAGTTGAACGAGTTGCTTCTATTTATTTTCTCTTTTGTTACTACTACTAGTACTAGAGTAAAACCAATTAACGAATTCAATATATATTTGTAATATTATATACAGGAAACTATGACACAATGCATTCGTGGTTCAGCCTAGCACCACTATCGAAAAAGCGCTGTCTCTTGTCGGATCATGAATGCTTTGTTTTTAGGCTCTGGTTTCGACCCGCCACACCGAATAAATAAAAAAATTATCAATTGGTAATCTTTAATAAGCTGTCAGAATTTTCTTGTGACCATTTTTTACATTCAATACATCTAAGAATCATGATTCGTTTTTTAAAGTGGGAAGCTTGTGATATTTTTATTCTTATTGGCGGAAAATAAATTAATAAGAAGAAATTTTTACTGGGAAATTTTTTGACGCATCACGATTAATTTTTCATCTCTTTTTACACATTCTTTTATTAGTCTTTTTGCGAGTTTATCAAAATAGGAAGAAATAAATATGTGAGTACCTTGAAATTTTTACGGTTCAAGCACTATCATTAGAGCTTGTCCTAACGGCAGGGGATTTTCTTCTCTATTTTTCGTCGTACTTAATCATACATAATCAGTATTTCTGACACAAAAAAATTTTAAAACAATATTTGAAATATTGGCTGTAACTCAGAGCATGTTTATATTTTCCTTTTAGACGTGAAGCGAGTTGCGTTTAGATTTTACTCGATTGGTCCTCTAATTTGATCTTCGGTGCCCAACAATCATTCTGCACCTCGACTCTCCCATTAACAATGTAGAATTTCCGGACCACTTGCACGAAAATTAATTAGTTTGGAGATCTTGGATACTGGCGCTGTGCTGTACAATTCTAATGAAATATTCTTCAATATATTCCAATTGAATTCTAATTAAATTCTGATTTAAGTCGTGGGAGAAATACCCACCACTGCGAACAGGTTATGTCATATACACGAGGTTTATAAATAGTCTCGTAAATAGTAGTACTTGAAAAGTTATTTATAGAATGAAAAACGTGCAAAAATGCCAACCGGTATATCAGGGTGGTGTGTTAGGTGCTGAGCGGAGATACAACAAAAAAACCGAATGCTAAAAATAGAATGTTTATATTGTCTTGGAGTCCTTTCAGAGATCAGGTTTGTCAGGTGTTCTTAATTCACTTCATTTTACTTTTGGTGCTACTCAATTGCATTGATTTCATATCTATATGAATGGTTATATTACATTTTTCAATTATTTCCTAAATATAGTTTGGTGCTTAGTGCGTGGAACATGGCATGTGTTATTTGAAGATCATTGTTTCTATTACGTACAGGTGGCAAGCACAGGTTCGTATGAAACACTAGGAGAATTTTAGTAAAAAGATGTATCCGTGATTCTTCATTTACGTCTCAGAAAAGTGACAGGTCAGGAATCTAAATAATATACAGACGCCAAAGAATATACAGGGTGTATCTTAATTTATTTCATTAATTTCAGGTGGTGATTACTTGCCATATTTTATGAGAAAAGTTCATATAAACTTGTGTCCAAACTTGCTTCGTTTCCGAGTAATAGAATGTCACAGTTTTATTAAAAATATTGTTCTTTCATCAAAAACTCACAATTATTTTTGTCTATTTTGTTATGAGTACCTAACAAGGGGCTCTTTTCATGAAAACAGACGTAGAATTTTAGTTCCAGTGGAATCGCAGAGGGTTACTTGATTGATGTTTATGGTAAAAAACATTGTACGCCACTGTTTTCGCTGAGTTTGGTATTATTCGAAATAGCTAAACTTTATGGAATCATCGTCAATGACGTAGAAATGGGGATTGCGCATCATTTAAGTTCAGAAATGTATTTTCATATTCGTCGCCATTTGAATAAACTTTGAAATGAAAATCTGTTTGGATGAAGACGTATTCAAACTGCTAGTTAATGTGTATTTCATTCGAAGAACAGCATAGATACAAATGAAAAGTAATTAAATAATATTTTCAAAATAAAAACCTTGACTTGCAGTACAAGCATCAAGTCTTTTTTATTGAGTGCCGCACGCGTTCAAAACTCCCTGGGGTGATGTCATTCTCATCGACAACTGGTGTCGCATAAAAAAGCGGCTTGAAATTTCCCCAAAAGAAATAATCCAGAAAAAAACAATGGCGTACAATGGTTTTTACCATAAATATCACTCAAGTAACCCTCTGTGACACCACTGAAATTATTATAGGTAATCTATTTCCATGAAAAAAGACCCTCTTCACTGCTAGCAAACACACTAAGTTTCATTGAAATCGGTGGAAAGACTTTCGAGTTATTATTGAAAGTAACAGTAAGAATTTTTTGGTTTTTGTACACATGACGACATGAGGTTTGAAGAGGTAGGTCAAAAATAAATCGTTGAATATCACGCCCTTGTCCTCATACTATGATACTATAGGAAATCGCTGAATAAGCATATAAATAATAGACATTCAATAAAGTATCCCTATCTAGTATAAATTTTAAAACAGTCAATAGATAGAAACACTTATTAATTTTCTTACAGTCACTGTTAATTTGTACCTCCCAAGATAGATTACAGTCGAATATGATTCCGAGAAATTTTGCAGACTTTGATGTGCTGATTAAAGTATTATTTAATAATAGTGAGCAATCTGATGGTAATTTTCGAGCTGTATGGTATTCAATGCAAACTGTTTTCGAGATATTCAACATTAATCTGTTACAATAGCACCAATCTCTGAATTGATTTAGTGTTTTGGTAAGTTTTTCTGAAAGTGCAAGATTCGAGTGATCTGATATTATTGTGCAGTATGTGTCGTCTGCATACATCGTCGTCTTCTAACAAAATAATAAAAGATGAGTTGTTGTGAATACAACAAGACAACTTTCTGAATGTAAGGAAACAGTTCGCCAAGACTTCTTAATCTACGAGAGCTTCCGTTTTTTGTGTCTTTTTTGGTTGGTCACGCATGACTTCTTGATCTTTAATTCATCGTATTTTTTTCAGTTTCTGAAGAGTATATTTTCAACTTAGACTCTCTCAATATTATCTTTGGAGTCTTCATGGACTATATAAGTTTCACTTATATTTTAACCCATATTCTACTAATATTTTTATAATTCAATTTCAGTTCAAGTTATGAATGACTGCATTACTCACCCGTTTTTTCTATGAAACTAGCGGATCCCGCGACCTTCGTTCTGCCTAACAGTCAATGAATGAGCAGATTCAGGATTTTAAAAATTATTAAGTATAATAAAATAAATGATATTGGTATATAATAAATTAAATGGAAATTGCTAGGAAGGGTGTACCCTGTGATATAAGACATGTTTCGTTTTGTCATCAGGCTACTGATGATGATATTATGAAGCTACTGGATTCCATCCAATTTTTTTCGACTAACCATATAAGAAAGTATGTGTGCAGCAGGCCTCGTTTTTGCCATTCTATTGAATACATCCAGCATCGAATTACCCCAAAGACGCTTTATTTAATAGTTCATCAGAGACCGTATTTTTTGCCTGAATACACGTGCGGTGATGTCGAGTCGATCACTTGATGTTTGTCCGGGAAGGAAAGCATTTGGCTAATTTCAATCCATTTTGTATAACAAGTGAAAGTAATGAAGAGATCTGGCCGACCGTAATGACGAACATATATATCACTGCATCTTGCGCATATTCATGCATATATGATGTGAACTACTTATGTACGTCGCCGGTAGCATAGTCAATCGACCAATATTAGCTGCATTCCCTTCAGTGCTAATTACAATGCTAAAGGGGACACCTAATGCATCATAATGTACAAGATAGAAATCGTAATACACAGAAATTTACTCCAGCATAACGTCAAACGATAGAAATCGCAATTGATCATATAGTACAAGATAGAAACGTACAGCGGCATAATGTACAGTTTCATAACGTAATCCATCATAATATACTTCATCACAACATACTTTTTCATAACGTACTCCGTCATAACGCTAACGCATCATAATATCATTCGATCATAAACACAATGCATCATAACAGCAACGCATCATAACATCAAACGATCATATTCGTAATCGATAGAAACCGTAACGCGTCATAACGTACTTCATCATAACGTAAAACATCATAACGTAAAGTATCATAACGTACTTTGTCATAATCCTATAGTCCATGCGCTTGCTTATACTACGTGGGAATAATGGCGGAAGTTGAAGTTTTGAACTCATTGAAGATCTAAGGAGAGCCCTATGACAGTGAAGAAGTTTAAATATGATGAATTACTTGAATTTATTATTTCATTGTTTCTAATTTTTCATAATTCTGCATTATAATGCTGACTGAAATTTTGAGACAGTTGGCTGCCTTGAAGACCCATTTACACCATAAAACCATTCGCCATCGGCCATTGCTATTGGTTGATTCGATCTGTGTTTTCTTTAAACTTTAAAACTTTCTGATGTTTTACGTTATGATGAATTGCGATTATGACGGCGTACGATTATGATCTTGTAGCGTTATGATGCATTGCGATTTCTCTCCTTTGATGTTATGATGGAGTACATTATATGATGAATTGCATGGACCCTTCCAAGATTTTGAGAAGCAGCCTTTGCAATTCCAGCGACATGATTGTGCCGAGACATATTGGCGTCCATTTTAACCCCAACAAACTTATCGGAGCAAAAAGCGGAATTGTCTGATCTGACATTATTATATCAGTTACCTTCACCCCAATTCGAAATCACAGAGGGCTTTTTCTTCCAGTTTGTGTCTGTAAGTTACTTAATTGAATGAACTATACGTCTTTGTAGAGTTTATTTTGAAATTAATTGCGTTCTTCCTTTCTCTGGAAGATTCCTACATTTTTTGTATATTGATGGAGACATAGAGATCCAAAACCTTTCCCAGCTAAAAATCCTACATCTAAGAAACCCAGAGTTGAATTTTTTTTTCAAAAACTAACGTTGAAATAACATTCATGTTTTACTTTTACCAGGATACTGGATATACATAAAAGAAAACAATTTGAATTTAGTAGATTCAATAGACATTCTCCTCTCTTAGTTTTATAAGTAGACGTCCAGACAAAATTACTTTCTCAAACAAACGTCCCATTAAAAGCCCCACTCGAAAAAAATATTACTTTGTATTAACCGGAAAATCACGCTGTTTTGGAATGACACCGCCTGCGACGTTTGAGGATGTAGGTACATTTTAATTATCTGCATGTTAATGAAATGTTCATAGCCGTCCACTGTGGGTCATTGCGCATTACTTTGACCCACTTACCGGAAGAAAGTTTTAGATTGACGTACACCAATTAATTCAATACCATTTTCTTCTATATTTGTAATATGTTGACGGAATACATGGCTAAATGATAGTTTCCTAATAATTGCATCAGAACTCTGGACAGTTTTTTAAATGATTATAATTCTTGCTCTAGAGACTGAGATTGTTTTTAATTTCAAGAATTATTGTGAAATCCGAGGTTATGAAATTTCTCTTTGTCATTATGACTACATCCACCAATAAAAACATCTTCGTTTCCACTGAGAAATCACAGATTTTAGACATAACTTCTGAGGAATGAATAAAGAATATTTGAAATTTAAGAATAAGTTGAAAAGGTATAAGAGATTCATCTACCGGCTTACAAAAAAAACACATAAATTCTGTTTCATTCAAACTAAAACACCTGCATTAACATAAATTTTCGTACCTTAGTTTAGCTATTGCCTCATAGAGGACGCACTGGAGAACAGTTAACATCAAGAAACAAATATGTTCCAGTTTTAAAATATTTTAATTTTAATAGGTACACCAATGAATCTGTTGAAACTGCAAAATGCCGAACCTTTAAAACACCATTAACCGTATCCCTGGCGGTATCTGGTGGAGAAATCAATTGTTACTTCCATTCGTTTTTATTATTATAGTTAATCATTATTGATAGTCCATAATTACTGAAGTTAATAGTATTATCATTGATGATTAATTATCGTTGCAACCTGGTTTTTATGAATGTTCATAATATAACCACGAGTAGCGCTAGTGTTTGAAAAAAGTTTTTAGAATTCAACGTCAAATAATGTCACGTCAAATATTAAAAAAAAATCGGAAAAATTTCTCTTTCTCTTTGAGATATCTGAAAACCACATGAGTCATTGAGTTCTGCTTACCGACAAAATGCAGTTAATTGACCCATACGAAACTTTTTACGAAGCCACAGAACCGGGGTTTTCACTTTCATTACTTTCGTAATGAATCTACGAAGCACGTTATCATATTTTTATTATTGTGTACATTTTGCTGGTGTTTATCGATTTTAAGTACATTTTGACGGCTTATGTCAAACTTTTATCGGCTTGTTTATCAAATCTAGGCCAAACATCGACTTGACAACATTTAAGGTTTTCTATCATATTTTTTTTGGTTTTACCTTTCCTTTGGTCAGGTGCAGTAGACCAATCTTGAGGTTTACTTTTGTGAACTGCAAGCTTCTGAAAATTTGACCTTGAACAATGGATCATGGGCACATACAAAAGTTAGAAAATCGCCCATTTTATTACTAAATTATCTAAATTTTAGTACAAAAATAAAATATCGAGTGGCAACATTGGCAACCCTAGCCACGATGATGTCAAGTCGTCAATGTAATTTTTTGATTATTTAAATTTGGTATGAAAATGCTAATAAAACAATGAATTAGCGATTTGTCTTCTTCGAAAAGTTCGAAAGAGCCTTTTTCAGTTAACAATCCACCCAATAAGAAAATCCAGGAAAAATACTTTGAAACATTCCAACTCATTTGTTGTGACGTGTAAGAGGTTATGTGTTGTACAGTTGATCACAAGAACACTGAAAGTGGATTAGTTTAAGAATGTTTGAAATAACAGACTCACAAAGTTAGTTAGTCAGAAAAAAAAAGATATTTTATGTTCTTACTTTTATATTCATTTCAGAAATCGGAGTTGGACTCTCTGCATTTGGGATATTCTTCATTTTCCTGGGAGTACTATTACTATTTGATAGAAGCTTACTAGCATTAGGAAATGCAAGTATTTCATTTCTTCTATTTTAGCGTTATTGGGTTCCACAGTAATGATGTATTTATACACCACACTTTCACCTTATCAGTCCCAATAATTTACATTGCGACAACTTTCTTGTTGTCTGAAAAGCTTGTTGTCTGAATCAGTCATAAGAGTAATTCGTTGCTATCCATCAATAATGTTTTCTTTCTATTTCAGATATTATTTATAGCAGGCCTAGCGGCTGTTATAGGAAGGGAACGAACATTCCGATTTTTCTTTCAGCGACACAAAGTAAAAGGTTCACTCGCCTTCTTTGGTGGCATAGCCTTAGTTCTTTTTAGATGGCCCCTAGTGGGAATGATAGTTGAAACATATGGATTTGTATTGCTGTTTAGGTAATTTTGAACCAATATCATAATTATCTTTTTTGTATTGAAATGTACACAACTATTTTATTCATTCAGGAACTAATATCAGCAAATATTCATAGATAAATCTATTGTTTATTATCGACGTTTCAAACTTTAGTGTGCCATCCTCAGAGCTCTACAATGAGAAAAATGTTCCTCAATATAGGTTATACCTGCCCCTATGTCTTTGGCATGTTTGAGCATGAAGCGTGTTCCAGCAAAGTTCGTTTGAAAATTGCTGAATGATGTCAACGGCGATCCAGAGTTGCTTAAAAATATAACTGGTGACATATAATGAGTATATGGTTATAACATCGAAACCAAATTCCAATCGTCCCAATGGAAAAGCCCAGGAGAGTCAAGACTTGAAAAAGCACCCCAAGGAAATATCTGCAGATTCTCCTGTGATGTGGTGGAGCTCCGTCGTATTGGAAATACTCATATTTTCTTATGAGGCTAAGTGGCAAATCTAATAACTCAATTAGAGTCCCTGATAAGAAATCCAAGTATAATTCTCCGGTCAGAGATGTTTAAAAAAAGTGGGGGCCAATAATTTTATTATCAAGAACACCAAGCCTTGCAGCATATAAAAAAGGTTTTCTTGTTATTACAAAACTATTATCCGGCTCGAAGGACCGAAATATTCAAAATCTGGATCTAATAAATTTCCTCATTCAAATTACACATGAAAAATATCGGAACATCTCCTGAATCCTGTAAGAGTTGAGGAAACACTGGTCTGAAGCCACATTCCTGTGATTCATCAAACAATATTCTATGTTAAAATTACCTTTGATGTGCTCAAGTTTGTAGCTATTTTTCACTTAGTCATTTCCGGAAAACAACTATCAAACGTCGTACATATAAAATCGGATGAATTCTGTCTTCCCTTAGACTGAAAATGAAACAAAATGAAAAAACCATTCATTTATACCAACAATCAACTTATGGAAAGTACAAAAGAGATCTTTATATAAATTTTGTTCCAATTTGACTAGAAAATATACGTTTGTTTCAGAACACCAACAGCATTATATTAAAAAACTATTCGATATCCACTACGCTAATAACGCTATCACCGTTTGCGGGCTTATGCACCCAAGGCACACCATTGCTCCTCCCTTTCAGAGGCGGCAGTCTGTTTTTGTCAAAGTTATTCATCAAAATTGTGTCTCCGCCAGCCCCCGCAAAGTCAGGTCGGTCAGTCACCGTACTGCTTATGGTAAAGAGCGAATTGTCAGCCGACTTCAACCTACGGACGGACTTTGAGTAGTCTTTGCGCCTCTCCTTGGCGGAATGGGGCAACCTCTCTCCGAACAAACTCATCGGAGCCGTTTTGTTCGACCTCGACTTCAATGACTGCTTTCTGGTATTGTTGGTCAGTTGCAGCTGATGTTTCACCATTTCTACGGCAGACTTGGGTCTGTCTGTTAAGGCACTGTTGTTGGTGACATACACCGGAGGGAACGAAATGGAGCTAGAACTACTTTCGCTGCTTGGATCGAGGTTGTCGAATACAACAACATAATCAGATAATTTCTCTTCCTTCCGCACTTCACCGTTGATTTTTTTCACATACTCTGAGTAAGTTTCAATGGCGTCTTCACTCTTCTTGCTCTCCTCTATTTCCTGAAGGGCCTTTATTCGCTGGATCTTCTTCAGCAGTTCGTCTCTTTCGATCTTTTCTTGTTCCATTACGTCGGCTTCTACTCTCTGATTCAGAGACCCGTATCGCTTGTCGATGTTGCTCAAAAGCCACTCGTAGCCTCTTTGAATGCCCGGGTCTAGCTTGTTGCTAGTGTTTTCATTGGCGGAGCAGCTCTGCACTAGCGTTGGGCATTTTTGGACATTCACCATCTGCTCGATGTTCAAGTATTCTATTATGTCAATTTCGTCCAAGGCGTTTTCGTGGTCCTGTTTGTTGGCTAACACTAGGAGTGGTTTCCCAGCTACCTTGTCGTTGTACAAAATATCCTCCAACTCCATTTTCACCTCGCTGAAGCGTGAGAAGTCGCTCGAGTCAACCACGAAGATCAGACCGTGTGCCTGAAAGAGGAATATTGAAAACTATAGGTGCAAAGATTTCGTAGGTTTTAGTGGAACGATGCCAATAAAGTATTGCCTGATTATCTTAATTTCAATTTCTTGTACACTATTTCCACTGTAAATCAAGGTGGTGTCATCAGTAAACATTTGTATTTTACTCAAACTTACTGTAGGCAAATAATTTATTTCATTATAATCTAATACTTGAACCAAAACAGGTCCTAAAATTGATTTGTGTGGTACGCCACAGATTTTTTAAACTAATCATCTACTCCATATAGACATACCGCCTTAGCTTGAAAACTTAGTGTTAGGGTTGACTTACGTCGACGAAGTATTTGTGCCAGATGCCCCTTATGTTGGGTCCTCCACCCAGGTCGAAAATGCGAACATCATAGTTCGAGTATTTTAAATTTATGACAGAAAACCCCACCGTGGGCACCGGCGAGGTCACGGGATCGCCGGCAAGTCCGTTTGCTGCCCTAGTTTTTCCTGCATTATCTAGTCCCAAGAGCAGAAGAACGATTTTCCTAAAAATGAAGCCATTGGTTAGACTCCATACTTCCACATAAACTCTTAGAGTAAGCATTGATAAAACTATTTGAACTGTATGGTACCTTTTCACTTTCCCTTTTCGACAGCATTTATTTCCCATATCAAATCGGAAAATGCTGTTTTTTTTATCAAATTCATTTGATCGGTTTGAATGACGGGACTGGGCTTCAATCACAACAAAAGGGTTAGTTCGTGGACTAAGTCCAGAGTACTGCGTAATTACAAAGTATTTAAGTAATATAGTTCTCAAAAATGTACTACACCGGCTGGGACTAGCAGTTAAAGACAACAGTCACTTCACATGATCACTTCTGTCACTAGAGAAGATATGT
>WOGL01001990.1:0-10500 GCA_015342145.1 Leptinotarsa rubiginosa | reverse complement strand
TACGATTCCAAAGCCAACTATACGGACAATTATGGACAAATAACTGCGTTAAATGAATACCTAAAATAAAGTAAAACTGAAACCGAATAAAAAAATAATTAAATGTATTTTGAACCGTTACAAATTCTCCCCCCACTTTAAAAGATTTTCCCAAAATCTTTTGGGATCCTAAGAATTCGGAGGACTGTCCACCAGGTCCTTACAATGCCAGGTACCTCGGTGACGACCGTGCTCATCTTTCAATTCGTAAGTCCAAGGGGACACCACTTTAGAGACTATAAATGGACCTACAAATTCTGGAGCTAACTTCGCAGCAAAATATTTACCTTTATCGGAAAGTACATGATTTCGACGCCAGACAGGTTGGTTAACAATAAATTGAATGTCTCGTCTACGTAAATCATACATCGATTTATTATGTTCGTAGGCCTTCAACATGCGTTTTTGAACATCGTCGAAAACTTTTGCAAAAGCCTGTTGTCGTTCAAGATTGATAGAGGAACGATCAAAATGGATCTCTTCAGTAGGTTTGATTTTTGCACCTTTTGTTTGAAGTTCCCTACCATAAACGATAAAGTTTGGCGAATACCCTGTAACTTCATGTCGAGATGCTCGGATAGCACACCCTACCTGAGGTAAATGCTTATCCCAGTCTCTATGATTATCTCCTACATAAGATCGAATCATAGTTTTGATGACCCTATTTATCCGTTCGCAGGGGTTGGCTTGCGGATGATACAAGGCAGTATACTTAATATTAACGCTATAGTTAGTCATGAGTTTCGTAAATTCTTTCGAACGAAATTGCACCCCATTATCGACAATAATTGAGTTGGGGCAACCGAAAACCATAAAGACTTGATTTTCCATAATTTTTGTAACTTCAGATGCAGTGGCTTTACGCAACGGAAAAAGAAGAGGAAATTTACTGAAACAACAAGCAACTACAAAAATATATTGAAAACCTGATTTGGAACGTGGTAACGGACCAATTAAATCGGCACTGATTAGTTCAAAGGGATACGAAATACCTAACTGAGAGCTTAACATCAAACCAGCAGGCGCTTTTTGCTTTGGCTTGACTGCATAACAAGTGCGACAACGTCGTATAAAAGCAGCTACATCGGCGCGCATTTTTGGCCAATAATAATTTTTTGATAACTTATTAAAAGTTTTGTAAACACCTACATGACAAAGTTCTTCATGAACTTTCGCTATTAAAGGACGACGTTGAGGTTTAGGTACGACCTCCCTCCAATAATCTTCTTCCTGAGCTAACGCGGGATGTAAGGGAGTAACGTGCTTATACAGATGGTTTTGCGTAACACGCCATGAAGGAAATTTGTGGGGTGACTTGATAACTTTACTTATGAGATTTTTATACCATTGATCCACGGTATCCGAAGACATTTCAGAATTCGAATTCACATTCGGGGCAGGGTCAGTGGAGAGAATATCCAGCACAGGAACAGCACGAGATAACGTATCTGGTACTATATTTTCTTTACCTTTTCTATGAATTATTTCATAGTCATATTGTTGCAACTTTATGGCCCATCGAGCAAGTCTACCTGAAGGAGTTTGAAGCTTGTTTAACCAAACCAAGCTACTGTGGTCCGTAATGACAGTGAATCTAGAACCTTCCACATATGGCCTTAACTTTTCGATGGCCCAAAGAACTGCCAAACATTCTCGTTCTGTGGTGGTATATGTTCTTTCAAGACGAGTTAATGATCGCGACAGGTAACAAATAGCCTTCTCACCATCCGGATGCATCTGACTTAAAACGGCTCCAAGACCAAATCCGGATGCATCTGTTTGAATAATGAATGGTAAACTGAAATCTGGGCATGATAGAATTGGAGCACTGATCAAATGTTCTTTGAGTTTTTGAAATGCACAATCGCATTCATCAGACCACACAAAAGATTTGTTCTTTTTCAATAAAGATGAGATAGGGGCGACTAAGGTAGAAAAATTGGGCACAAAACGCCTATACCAGGAGGCTAATCCCAGAACACGGCGGACTTCTGAAACACTTTTTGGGACTGGCAGATTAATGATAGCTTTAACTTTCTCGGCGTCTACCCGTAAACCATTTGAATCGATAACGTAACCAAGATATAAAAGTTCAGGTCTACAGAAGTGACATTTTTCTTTAGCTACAGTCAAATTTGCTTTTTTCAAACGAACAAATACTTCTCTTAGAATTTCCATGTGTTTTTCGAAGGTTTGAGTAATAATGATAATATCGTCTAGATATACAAAACAATGTGGTTCGAGATCTGGACCTAAAACTCGGTCTATCAACCTTTGAAAAGTAGCGGGAGAATTGGCTAACCCCATGGGAAGTCTGCGGAATTGATACAAACCACGATTCGGAACAGTGAAAGCAGTCAATGGCTTAGAGGCTTCAGTAAGAGGAACTTGAAAATAGGCAGATTTGATATCTAATGAAGATAGATATCGAGCGTCTCTCAATTTGTCCAAGGTAGCGGAAATGTACGGTAGCGGATATGCATCTTTTTCGGTAACTTGATTTAATTTTCGATAGTCCACACAAAAACGATAGCTGTTATCCTTCTTTTTGACGAGAAGTATCGGAGAAGCCCACGGACTAACAGATGGTTCGACAATATTTTCATCTAATAATTTTTTCAATTCCCGATCAATATGTGCTTGCATGTAAGGCGAAACGGGATAATATCGCTGTTTCAACGGAGAGGCATTAGTACGGATTTCATGTTGAATTAAACTAGTACACCCGAGCTTGTCACCCATTTCCAAGAACACTTTCTCGATGAATTCATTTAAAACTTTCGACTGCCCACTGGATAAATCACTGCGAGAATTTAGAGCAACCGAATTTACCTCAACCTCCATTTTATCGCTAAAAACCCACTCATCTTGACGTAAATTTGGAATTAACCCTATTTGTTTCCAAAAATCGACACCTAAAATCAATTTGTGAGGCAATGACGGTATAACTAAAGCTTTAATCAATTCAATTTTATTTTCTACCCTAATTGGTAAATATACGGTTCCTAAACTTAAACATTCATTACCATTCGCGACAGTACATGACACCACATTATTTACATCTAAAGACAAACTGAGTCTACTCAATATGTCCCATCCAGGACCCCCTATTATAGTATGGGATGCACCTGAATCTAAAAGACCTAATATATCAACACCTAAGATAGACACATTGAGATATGGCCGCTCATCATTTCGAACGTGTGATAAAATATAATCTAAGATTGCGCGTTTTTCAAATTCTAAAGGAGTACTGTGAGATCTGGTGACCGTCTGTAAAGAGGAGATCGACTTACGGTCGTTTACCGACCCCCTCGGCCGTTTCCCGAGATTTTACTACATTTAGGACAAGTACGAACAGTATGGTTAGGAGTACCACATCGAAAACAGTATTTATTTTTTTCACCCGATTTACAATCCCTAGCTCTATGTCCTGACAATTTACAATTCCAACAAACAAAGACGGCATGAACGTTACACTCGTCCCGAGAAGTAGACGGCATTTCCGAATTAGCATAAACGTAAGCAAGATCCGGTTCCATTAAATTTTTCCGATTGCTAGGTGGAGGCGCGAACGATTCAATAGATTCTTTACGCGCTTCTAATTGTCTACCAATTTCCAGTAATTGATTAACAGAGTCGACTCTCACAAGACCTAGTTGACTTTGATAAAAAGGCGAAATATTTTGTAGCAAAATCTTTAATCGAACGGACTCGCTAACTGTTACTGTGAGTCTATTAAACATATTCGTCATTACCGCAATGTACATTCCAATATTTTCTCGAGATCCTTGAGTTCTTTGTTTGATTTCTTCCAACAATTTCTCATTGAAATTTGCTGGCTGAAATTGCGATCTAAGTTCGGAAACTAAGTCTGACCACGACGAAACTCGATTACGAATTGATCTATGCCAAATCTGGGCTTTTCCAGTGAATAAGTCACTAGCTGAATTAAATAATTGAACTTTCGACACGTTTCGTGAAATACACATTTCTTCTATATTTTCTAAAAAAGCACTAAGGGATATTTTAGAATTATCCCCATCAAACTTAGTAAAACTCCATTTAGAAACCGGTACAGAAGCTGAGGAGGCCACAACTGGCGAAATCTGTACAGTAGAATTCAGAGCTGGTAACCGAATTGGATTTTCATCATCACTGGATGTTTCGCTTTCCGAACTACCACTGGCAGACGACAACACGAGAGCGCTCAAACCTATTGGTGACCCACCCTGTTGAGAAATTTTTTTAAACTTACGAGCGCGAGCTTTCAATTTAGATTGTAAAGTCACTAATTCTACTAAGAATTTTGATTTGTGGACCTTTTCTTCATTAGAGCTGACCGTCATACGTTCAGCCCGATTGAATGTATGCAAAAGTGTAGTATTAAGTTTCAAAAAAGAACTACTTGTTTGAAAATCTGCAAAATCATTCACCGCAGTATTCAATTCTATGAGTTTACGAGAAATATAGTCCGAATCTTCAACAAATGAATAGGGATATTCCGGTAAAACAAGATTTGGATTTGTTTTCTCTAGTTTAAGATACCCTCGTAAGCACTTTCTCATGGAATCTACCGTAGTTTTATCTGTAACCCCTCTAATAGCAAGTTCGTAGAGTAATTCATCCTTATCAAGTCGATTAATTTCAACTTTTCCTTCCATTTTGAAGTCGAGATGGAAGAGAAAAAAAATTGTAAAATCTTACTTAGTGGTCAAGTCCGGTTTCAAAATATAGCAAACGGAGGGGAAAAACGCCGGTGGAAATCGTGCGAAAATTCCCAAAATCAAAGTTGAAATTTGTTAACCTATCTAAAGTATATTATATCTAACAAACAAAAAAAAATAATTGCAAAGCGCACCTCAATTATAGACCTCAGGAGACCGTTGGCAATCCAACTAAAAATAAAAATGTGACCGTAACAGTTTTGAACCACTCATCAACATAAAAAAAAATTAAAAGGCGTTTATCGCTGGGCACATAAATGACTACTAAAAAAAACGTTGGGCGCCAAATTTGCCACGTGCCAACAAAACAAAACGAAAATAATTAAGAAAAAAAAACTTATGGTTCTTAGTTATTATTTCTTAACAGGTTATCTACTTTCTGAAGGGCTCGGTGACAGACGCTCAAGAGGCACGCGCAAAAGATTACACGGCAGCTCAGTCGGGTATAGGGTGGGTTGAACTCAAACACTCTCTATACCGGATAGAGAAAAAAAAATTAAAAATATATATAGGGCGCCACCAACTTCAAAAGAAAATGAGCGAGTCTAAGTTGGGAGACTTCCACTAGCTAGTTATGGTTCTGTTTCCCAGAGCCAACATAAGTTAAATAACTGCAAAGATCTTTTCTTATTATTTGTATCTCTAAATTTTACGAAATGAATATAGACCAATTTCGTGGAACAAAATGAACAAGAATATATTACTGGTCCCCAAACACTTTTCTTTAGGATCTGGTTTAAACATAAATAACTCAAATTTTACCAACTGTTGTTACCTCTACGTGATCACGTTGAGTGTACACTTTTGATATCTTAAATATATACTAAATATTTGCTTTCCAACGGAAAGAGAAATCTAATAAAATCATGCAGCTTATCTGAATAATTTGATGTCGAGGATGGTTCCACTGTCCAACGGCACACGGAATAGCAGACACAGCCCTCCAACTCGAAATCGTCGTTACGGAACTCGAACGTTCAAATAATTCGCACGTGGGTTGCAATTTCTCCAGGCGGTCTCAGATATGGAACGGGCGGTTATGGAATATCGTAAAAATAATCGTTTGGGAGCCCAATTGAAACCCAATAATCGGACGATCACTGAATGGTCACGGTAAAACCTAGGGTCATGGATACCAGGACCAGGACGAAGACTAAGACTAAGAATAGAACTAAAACCCTAAAAAAATATTCCCCGTTATAATTATCTTTAGCCTTACCGGCTTTCTTATTTTCCCTTACCTCTTTGGTTGGTTGAGGGTAGTATCGATTGATGACGTTGTTATCGGCTTACGTAAATCCTTCGTAACGAAGAGCAAACTATTCGCTGAGGTCACAATAAAATGACGAAACGATAGGCAATTAGTTGCTTGAAAGCAGAAGTGCAGTAATCCACAATTTTGTGAGAATTTTCAATTTGAAACACGACAGAAAAATTCCTACACATCAGCACTGCTACTTCGCAAAATCCGACCTGTTTTAATTTTATCTCTTGTAGAAAAAAGAAAGTTTTTTTTTCCTTCTCCATACCGAGAACTGATAAATAAATTGTACTGCGGCAACCCGTGATTCTTTATGAATATGGATCTGTCCACCAAGAATATGCAACCCATTTAACATCCGAGCTAAATGAACTGTGGCTACGATTCCAAAGCCAACTATACGGACAATTATGGACAAATAACTGCGTTAAATGAATACCTAAAATAAAGTAAAACTGAAACCGAATAAAAAAAATAATTAAATGTATTTTGAACCGTTACACATTGTAGTTCTTGGACTTTGTCAATAAGATGCATCTTCGGACAATAAAGTATATTTTGATTTGATTTGATTTGATATGATTATACAAAGCATTTGAAATAAAATTAATTTGTGACCATTGAATGGGAAATGTTCAAGTAGATCAGGTACATATAAAAGATTTCTTCAACATCTCGAAATTTTTTATTTCAACAAAAAATCAGATCGGGTATATTTATCGGAAAAAAAATCCTTGGTATTTATAATAACAATCATTTCGAATGCTCTGCCATGAAAGTAAAAACACCATGTATTGACCAGCAACCGGAGATTCAGATATTTTTCTTACGATATATGAATTCCTTTTGAATTATATGAACACAAACAGACAGACCAAAAGCACTGAAAATAATATGTCAACTCATCTGGGGTTCTTTTGATAGTGGTACAAGCATTGCGGAACCAATTCGATTCGGGAAATATTCTTTAAAAAGTGTTATGGACGAAATATGAATGGTTCACAAAACCAATTGATATTTGACATAAATTTACCGTGTAAATTGGTATTTTTACTCCATATATGTGCTGAATTCCATGTTTTGAGATGGCGGTATACGATAGGACGATGACCTCCATAAACGATAATGAAAAAATAACACTATTTCTCCAGAGCTCAAGTAAATAAAATTGTTTTAATAGAAATCAAATTGAATCTGATTACTGTGTCGAAGTGCAAGAAAGATTCAACTCGAACAGCAGTGTGCCTGAGATGATTTGATCGTGTATCCATATATATACGATACCTTCGTCTGAGAGATTCGTACACAAAACTCGGAACAGAAAAAAGCACGTCTTCGCTCATTGTCTATCACACTGCACTTAATTACACTCGTTCACTCATTCAATTCAGACAATAGGAACCAAGCCACGACCACCAATATTGAAATAAATCCGGAGAACAAAACTTCAAATGTAGTATCTTCTGTGAGGACAATCGGAACACTTCGTCCATTGCCTCATTGCCTTTAATAAGGTATACCGCAGGCAAAGACAAAATACATGCAGACTACATCCAACAAACCCGGAAAATAAGTTTGTATTCCATGTATGTATGTATTCGAATTACAACTAGTCAACCTGAATTCGAGCTTGAAACTAGTTGATTCCAGTATTCAAATTAACTGCAGTAACTACGCAACATTATCAGATCGATCAAGGACAAACAATTCTCTATGATCCGCCGGCGCGCGGCGCGGCGTTTACAAGATTTTCTATTCATTCTGCTCAGTTTAAATAGAAACTACCAACTGTAGATCAACACCAGGCAACAAGAACATGAACTTAGCTGCTGCCTTATGCAATCGGAGAATTCCTCATTTGCAGAACAAGTCCTAGCAAAAACAGACCATATCATAAAATACAAAGATACTGTTATCATGTCTAATACAATGCATTATACATATGACTTCATAGGAGAGCTATTGAGATATATTATCATCCCAACAATTTCAACAGAATATAAGAAGGTGATCGAATCAACAGAACATGGTATATATAGAGTACTCAAGGAAGCCAAAAACGAACTAGAATACAACTAAAACTGACATCTTGCCAGCAGCATACCTACAAACAACGTGGTCCAATCAGAACAACCTAGCACAAATGCAGACCGAGTAGGGGCGAACATTCTCCATTACCTCCTACTAGTATTAATATAAATGAACAAAGAGCTCCCCAGTCAGTCGTTGCTGAGATTTCGCGATATGTTTTTTATACTCGCAATCAACGCATACACCTCTGAAGATATGTCACAGTAGCAGAAGAATCGTTTCGTACAAGTTCCTTTCAACAACGGCCTACCAGCCCGGATTTTGTTTCCCCTAATCGTGACTCCTGGCATGAAAGCCTATGTTCTTATATTGAACGACAGTCATTTTTGTTGTGGAGAAAATCTTAGTTTTTATAGACATTTATTGATGTTTCTCACCTCCCTATGATCTTATATTGAAAAAATATACCATTGAGTAAATAGTTCATTCAAAACTTACTCTAGATTATACTAATAAATGATCACTATTCATTTTCTGGCAATAATGAAGTCTATCAACACATTCACATTTCATAGTACATTATGGAATGTTTCAGAGGGACTCTCGTTGCCACCCACCTGTTATTATATGAATGAGCTCTGAATGGACTGCGATTGTGTATAATATACTTTAGTTTCAAGAATCCTCGGAAAAAATCATATCAGATAACCTAGAGGGCCATTCTAAGGGATTATGTCTGCCTATCCATTGGGTTAGATAATTATCATCTAGCCATTCCTAAACCAGCCTATCGTAACATAAAAGCGAACGCAATATCAATTGAAACTTATTTGGATTTGTTAATTATTCGAACTGGTAAATAGATAAACGTGGAACGTTAGAATAGTCCGCCAGATCACTTGATATGACGCCTTTAGAGTTTTTTAATGGGTTACTAGCAATTTAAAGTGTACATTTCATAACCGCAATCCACTCCCGACCTTGTGGATAGAATAAAAGATGCTTGCTTGAATTACTCCAGAAACATTTGTTAACATAAGAAATGAATTTGTGAACAAAATTCATTATTGAAAGAAAGTGCTACATTCTGACCAAGTATTGGGATGAACTGAAGTAGGTATTGAATATTTGCTTTTATTGAACGGCTACCACATCTGTTTCCGCCGTATTGAGAATATATTGCCATTATTAATTTTTCAGATTTCCTGGAGATAAGATTGACTTTACTATTACTGTAATTTGTGTTGCCTATCTGTCAGGTCCTACGCTTTGATAGATTGAAAGTAGTTTCTTTGGATAGTTGAGATTAAAAAACAGGAAGAGAGGAAGTTTTTCGTGACCAGGACAGAACAGACTAACAGTGAACATTTTCTTACGTTATTTAACCACAATAATTGTTAGATTATCATAGAATCAGTGCTGTATGTATTTACACTCTTCACTCCTATTTCCCCTCCCAAGCCAAATTTCTCGTTTCCTTGAGTGTAAAACCAGAGAATTTTGAAGAATTCGTCTGTCTGACAAAATCGCTAACAGAACTGATTTTCCATACAGTCCATTTTATTCAAACGATTTGTTGATCCAATTACGACCCGGATTTGAATTTTCATTGTAAATTGATCCAAAACATATTTGATTACTCTCGGAAAAAATTAAATTACGCATTTGTTCACCGTTAGTCATTCGGAGAATTCCGAATATACCTAGAAAATATACCCTACCCAAGTGAAATTTATATTTGGAAACCATTAGTTTTTTCAGTAGATGTTCAAATATTCAATTTGTTTTCGTTGAACCGTAGAAAGTGCTATTGAAAGAAAAGATTTCGATCCGTTTTTTGTCGCTCGAACTCGCAATTATTACCAATAGCCTAGTGAACGATTCACTTATATTCATATCTAGTGAAATTTTTTGACTATTTTTTGAGATGGCGAAATCAAGGAAAATATATTCAAGCGTACCCAGATATGTTATGATGCAGGAAAGGCTTTAGAAATTGATTCTGAAAATGAGAACAAAAGAATAAATTTCAATATTCGATATACCACATTTGATAATACCGTCACTGAATACCGTGAATTAGTCCAAAATATTATGGAACTCAAACAAACAATTGATCCTGAAGAACCGATAAATTATAGTTTGATAGATGGTTTTGAAGATTTATGCCATATTGAATATCTTGCAGCAACATTTTTAGTTCAGTTAGTTTTAGTTTAGTTCTTTCTCGAATGTTGAATCTCGAAATGAAGAAAGACCCAGGCTTCATATGCCGAGAATAGAATTAGTGAAATTTGATAGAGAGGCCCTATATGGCCCCTTTTTCATGAAAACTTTAAACATTTAGTGCACTCCAAAATTGAATTTTCCAAAGCTGAAAAATTGAATTATTTGCTTGGTAGTTTAAGTGGCAAAGCTTTGAAAACTTGTAATGCGGTAGAA
>WOGL01001989.1:0-10505 GCA_015342145.1 Leptinotarsa rubiginosa | reverse complement strand
GATGGTGCTGCGTTAAATTACCCTATATGTTAGAAATGTGATCTGTTGTCGTATTTTCTGAAAACGATCTGATGGAGCAAATCTGGTAGCATTTTTGGATTCAGCAGACCCAAATTACCTAGAAACAGTAAAAAAAAAAAACCGGCAGCAAACTGTGTGTTTACCAGTGTGATAGTTTAAAAAACTAAAAAAAGGCGCTTTAATAGCAATACTAACTGAAAAACGAAAAATAATTCGAAAATAGTTTAAGATTTTCAAAAAAAAAAAATTTTGGCGACAGACGACATTTTTTTTGTTATTGTTGTCAACTCGGTGTGAAAACAACTGTCACAATTATCTGATTAAAGAACTTTTTTTTGGGAAAGGTAGGTCTCGGCGGGTGCCTATTTGGCTGCAAATATTTTTTCAGGTTATTTTTGGATTGAAATTTACCATTACTGCCTCAGCCGAGCTAAAATGAAAATTAAATCAAAACTTTCCATCCTTCGATAAAAAAACAATGTCATATAAATGTCATGAATGTCATATAAATAAAAGGGACCTACTAAATATACCACCTACCGTTGCAATTTTTCATTCTTCATTTCGATACCAAAGTAATGCAAATTTTTCAAGTAAAATTCGATAACTTCAAAATCAACTCTTAGTTAGTTGTCGGAGTCAGCTTTAACAAACCTAGGCTCAACATTTATTTTGAAATTATTTTAAAAAAAATACGAAATTATGTGTAGAAACCATTGACATTAGAAATAACACATTTTCGCATACACTACAGAGGGCGCTGGCTGACTGGATGACAATATGGCTAATATACCAGTAACGTTGAATTTCTTATTTTTGGTCGGTGGCATGAATGCATAATTGATTTATTTTATTAGGGTTCATGAACATTCGAAAACCATTTGAAAATACAGCTCGTTAAATTCTATTTAGAACCATATTTAGATATAACTTGTACTATATCAGTTATCAAGGCAAATATTATTGTCCATTTTTATGCTTGATTCGTGGATTCGAGCGATCTTATTATTGTATATTTATTTATTTGCTGGCTTCATTCTTGAAAAAATTTAATGAATAATTACAGAAAATTTTAATTGATCGTTCATTTTCTCAGGAGAATGGAGTACCCATATCACAATTTATTGGTTTATTCGGCATTGAAAATGTATGTCATATCGGATCAAGAAAACAAGAAAACAGAAAGCGCAGTGGTTTATAGATGAGTTATTTCATATAATGAGTTTGGGTTCCCAAAGGATAAAACGATGGGGAAAAATGGGTGAAAGTATTGAAAAGAAAGAACTACAATCCTTCTATTCTTCCAAGATTTTATAGAAATCATTTTAAAAGTGACTATAAATGAAAGGGGGACGAACATATTGAATTTGATAACACAGTTTTTTATTTCAACTTCAACTATTCTCCACAGAAAGTATTATCCGGAGTTAATACTGTTGCTGAAAGTATGATACATTTTACTTAATTTTATCATATGATTAATGGTATTACTTCAGAAGCTTTTGTTGGATCAGTTCGAGTACAATCAATTCTGTCCATACCTCATTCAACTTTCCTCTCAAGTTTTGGAAGATTCAACAGATTACCCAAGCGAACCTATAATGCTTGAATTTAGTAGCAACACTTTGTGTTGCTACTAAACAGGTAGAAACAGGTATGTAGGAATCTTTTTTTTTATAATAAATTGTAGTTGTACAGATTGAGGATTGTAGAATAAACTGAATATTTGAAATGATTCTTTAATCCAATTTGCTATATATTTTTATTTTCATAACTATATATTATTAAATAATGCATAAAATAATAGTTTAGGTAAATATTTTGTGATCTTTCGACTTTGTGTATTGATTTTAGATATAGAACTTATTTCCAAACATGATTTTTCGTGTACATTTTATTCCATATGGAAAATTTTTCATTAATTGAAACGTTAACGGGTTCATACACACTTCCATAATTGAATTGATAATTATAGGCTTCGTAAATTTTACAATTTGGCAATGTTGATTATTTCTATTGTTCCTATTGGTCAATCGAACAAGAAGCGGGAATAGGGCCGTGGCGTCACCACCCTACCACATTCGATTTTTAATAATTAATTACGGGAAAACTACGGTACTTAGAGAGCTGAAACAGAGTGCACTGTTTTTCAATTTGAAATTTCTGTAAACCAAAAATCATGAAACAAGCCCATTGTCAACTTCCGATGAAACTAAAAATGACGGTGAATCAAAAATAATTCTCATCATACTTTGGGCATTTACTGATTAATTGATGAACAAGATCGTATTGAGTTTTGAAAATGTACTATAGGCCACCTACCTCGTTTTTATAAGCCTCTATCTGACATTTCAAACTGTCATTCTCCTCCCTCAGATTCAGTCTCTCTTCGTTAGCGGAATCAGATCGATGTTTCTTCCTCGACGGTTCGTCATCATCAGACACGTCCATTTCGTCATCGTCTTTCTCGTTGGAAGAATCCTCCAGTTGGACATTTTTAATTTCCTGCAGATACAAAACCCTCAATAGTATATAATCTGCATTATAATCGTACACTACTGTACGTTTAAAACTAGTAGTAGCAGTAGTACACAACCACGTGTGAGGAAAACACGTTTACCAACACGGTGTGTGCTCGTGAAATTGTCCGAGTAAATTTGGTCCACCAGTGAGTCACTTACGAAAAAAACCTTCGAGGATTTCGAAAAAGTTCGCCAATTGTCAAATTGGGAGCCAAACGAAATACATACCTGAGGAATTTCGGGTATAATTTTGGTTGGTTTTCCTGGTTTCCCTGTTCGTCAGAATAAAAATGAAAATCATCCCTGCTCTTGAAGAGAAACTCCTGTTTAAAAAGTAGATAGTTGGAAACTGATGACTGTGTCTGAGGGTCAAATTTTATGACAACCTTAATGGTGAAAACCGCATATCGATATCTATCTTCGTTTCTGAGTTACAGCATGTTTTTCGAAAATGTGCATTTTCGAAAAGTTGCTGTAACTTTTCTTCTGTCAAAAATGTTTTATTTCTATGAAAACATATCCAAAGCACTTTTTCACGAAAAAATTCAATGGTGTAAAAAACTTGTTTTTTTCAAATGAGATATCAATTTCAATGATACAAAACACAAAGACATCATCAGGCTACCGAAGATGCATTATCAAAACACAGCCAAACAAACGGAGTTTCTTCCCATAAAAATATACAACACTTTGCCTAGTGAGTGGAAAGACCTTCATATAAAAGAGTTGAAGTTCAAAGTAAAAAATTCACTTGTCACCCAAGCTTTCTATAAGATTGATGAGGTATTCAATTGTCAGTGGACCTAATATATGTACCTATATGTGTGTGTATATGTGGGTATGTGTGTATATATGTGTATTTATATTGTGAGTCATAACTAGTGTATTGTGAGATTTTTCTTTATGTACTCTTTGTATATTTTTTATATTTTCAGTATGACGTACCTAAGCAAATTTTGTTATTGCAGATATTTTCGAATGTAACAGAAATTGTAATTTGAGGTCAATAAAATTTCTTTCTTTCTTTCTATGGAAGCTGAGACCAATAAACAAAAGCAGAAGACCAAGACATGGTCACCAAGACATGTGGATAAACCATAAACATTATGATAATATGATTGGGCAGTACGTCACTTTTACATATATTCCACACAACCTCTTGTCATGTGAAAACATGTGAAACATCGGGGCATTGTTTCTGACATCAGGTATATGAGTGACGTAAGTGCCAGGACGTATATCTCTTCATCTTTTTTTAGTTGTTGGAGTCAATGTTCTCTCTTCAATGGCCAGTCCATATTATAACGTCATTGGTATAAAGGAACAACGAACAAAACTAAAATAAAAAATATTCACTTTAGTCTTTAATAATTAAGTTATTTATTCTGTAAATTCATTCAATGATTAAATACCTCCGTTATTTTCAATAACGAAGTTATTCTTTCTATATATACATATATAATTATATATATTCTAATATAATCTCAATGTCCAGTAACAGGAATTCCATAACCAGATTCCACCCTTATCATGGGGAAAATATAGTGCTTTCGGACGACAACACAGTAGCCTATAGAAAAAAAAGTTTCGCAAATGCTGTAACATTCAGTGAGAAACCTTTGAAACCTGGCGAAATTTTTCTAATGGAAATTGAACAGCACGAAACTGGCTGGAGCGGCCACATGAGGTTAGGATTAACTCAATTGGATCCTCTTACAATTTACAGAACAGGTTCTATACCTCAGTATGCTTTACCAGACCTTGCCGATATTGGAACTTCGTGGATTTATGGTATAAGTAAAGCCCACAACAGAGTATTTGAATACGAAGACTGTAATGATAGTAAAAGCAGGCGACTTCGCACTGTTGCTAGAAGTGATGGTAATTCAATTAAAACCTGCCAAGGAACTGTTCCTATGAGCCTCCTCAAGCCTAACCGCTCTCTCTCTACCGATATACTTCCAACTGATATGGGAAGCAGAATTGGAGTTATGTATATTCCAACAGATGAATTGGAGGCCGACATGCATTACATCATCAATGGAGAAGATCAGGGAGCATGTGTCAAAAATATTCCTTTTACAGAAGCACCTTTACATGTGGTAGTTGATGTTTATGGTACTACCAAAAAAGTTAGAATAATACAGTTGTATGTTGGTAAGTTGCGTTGATAAAAAAATATTGATTCATCTGTGTGAACTCCAAGAAATTGGTAAAAAATGTTTGGTAACACCCCTAACCACGAATCTGAAGTCAAAACGTGGTGATCTAGACTACTTTCAGAGATAAGGCCTCTCGAAAGACTAAGAGTTACCTATTTTAGGAACTCGCTTCTGGTAATAAAAACTTGTAAAATGATAACTTCTCTTTACTGTGGACCATTATTCACTTCCCACTTCCATTTTTTCCATACAAAATATTTAATTTACTCAAAATTGTATATGTGGTGTTTTTGTTTGTTTCAAACCTTTCAAAGGTACTAAAGAAACTATTGGTAAATTTTCAAAAGAGGTAGCTGTCTTTATTGCAGAACCCTTATCGTATTTAATTAATGAGTCTTTCATGTTGGATGTTATGTTTTTGAAAATGCATGGGACTAGAATCTTTTGAAATGTCACTGTAAAATCAGAATGGTTTTCGGAAGAAAAAATCCACAACCACAGATCATGTGAATATTGTTTTTTCTTTGAACACAGAAAACACTATTTTTCTACCAAAAAATATCAAATCAGATTATAATCCATATTTACATATTGATGGGAAATTCTATTAAAAGTGTAGAAACCAGAAATTTTTAGGGACAAATTTACACCATAAACTCTGGGAAGGTCATATTAACCAGGTATTTCCAAAATTAAGTATCCATTGTTTTATACCTATTAATATTAAAGAAACAGTATCTTAGAATACACTCATGAATATGTGTTATGGACTGGTACAATCTAACTTTGTATGCTGGTGTGATATGAACTTATTACAGTTGTATATAGACAAATTTCATAAATTTACTTTTTTCTGAAACACAATATGATAAACATGAAAACAATACGAGAAGAAATAACAATTTTTACATAAATAAAATTAACACTATATGTTGCTTTCAACACAATTCGGCCATCAGTTCTATTAATTATAGTTTCAATATCATTTTTCAGTTTATCTACATTTTGTACACCTCATTTGTCAGAAATCCCCTAAAATAAAAATCTAGGGGTGTCATGTCTGGTGAACGAGGAGGCCACTTAACAGGACCATTTGTAGCAATCCATCTGTTTCCAAAACAGTCTCGCAACATTCTTTTTACGCCACTGAAATTATTTGCTGGTGCTCCATTCTGCTGAAAATAGTTTTTTTTTTGTTTTTGGCATCAAGAAGGCCATTAAAAATGCTACTAGTTTGCCCATTTAACCGAATTCGTAGCATCCGTGTTAGAAATCACATGTTAAAAACCAGCACAAGTTTCGACTTGAGGGTTGTCGTTCATAGGGGTGCGACAGCTGGTTAAAGGGAAAACCATATGTAACATAATAATAACGGAGGTGGCAATGGTGCCGACTTAATTTGGAACACCCTGTATATGTATAAATGATATTTCAGGAAAAAATTACTCCCAAGTCTGATTACAGTTTTTTTTTGATTAATCAAATAGGTTTACATAATGTAAAATAGCAATTGGCGGGACTGTAGTCGGTTAGGCTGACGTGGGTGTGGTTTGTTCCACTGATATAATCGACTGTCAGGTGAAATGGTGGCTCAAGCCAAGAGGCCAAGCGAAATATTTTCACTACCTATCGTCCGTGCTAGGAATTGCACAGTAACATAATTTTTTTAACAGAATTCTATTTATGTATAGACCTTGTGGATGAATAAATACTTACGGCAAACTTACAAAATTTGGCAACAAATGTTGCATTTTTAGTATTTTAACCTTTCAAGATATTGCTAACAAATAGTAACAAAAAGTCAAGTGGAGTGAAAATATCATTTAGAATGTCATTTCCAAAAAATGGTTAATTTGGTGAAACAAAAGTTTTTTTATTGTATGAAAACAAACAATAGACACCGTTTTATTTATTTATTTTATTAACGGAAGTGAGTTCCTGATATAACTGATTTTTCAAACATTTCGGCACTAAGAGCGCTATATTTGGAGTTCAGATTCATAACCAGCGGATAAAAATATCTGAGAAATGTTTCGTTGTGGTATGTTGTACTAGTAATAACACATACATCTACGTCCTGAATTTGTTATTCAAGCAGTTCCTCCAAAAAGGGGGAAAATATATGAGACATACCTAGATTATCATCTATAGAAGTATTTTAACTTGAAAAATATGTGAGTCAAGAAAAACAATACATAAACCATATTAGATAGGAAAAGGAAGGTTTTGGCTTTCTACTTCTCCATCTTTATACAAAATAATGTGAGAATCTTCCAAAGAAAGGAAGGAAACAATCAATTTCAAAAAGGTAACTCTATAAAAAAATGTGTAGATCATACAAAGAAGTTACTATCAGACACAAACTGGAAGAAAAGCCCTCGCGAAACAGCTACTTTCATATAAACATTGAATTACACGAAATAAAAATACTTTCAAAACAAATACTTTTATATGACCACTGAATTATACAAAAAACACGTTTCTCTATTCAGTTTGTATTCCAAACATTCGTTATGGGATTGAATCAGATAACATTCATAGGATTGCTACACAATATAGTAAATGAAAGGTGTAAAATTTCACTCAGATGGAACACCATCATTCTCACTAGTAGACATCCGATGTTTTGCCGTAAGACACTTGCCTTATTGGCTCTTCAGTACCAAATCTGGATAACATTATAAAAAACACAATTCATTCATAAAATTACAACTTTATGTCACAAATGGGTTCAATCTACTCAAATTAAATATATGTATAAAATACCTTATCACTCAAATGCAGCTATTTTTTTCTATTATAGTGCAAGTAATATGGACAAGTGAATTTTTTTCCATACTTTTTTTTACAACTCACACACAATTTTAAACTCCACCCATATGAAATACCGATAGAAGATAGAAGTATGATATTAGTTCGGAGACATTATTAAAATAAATTGATATTAATTCTTAGGTCATGTCATCTTATATGTTAAGCAGGTTATAAACTATCTGGGTGTTAATTTTATCCAAATCAATTTGGTTGTTTTTGTTCAAACTACATTCAAACTACAAATTTTCACATTTATAATATTAGCAGGATGTATGAACATCCTGCCTACATTAGGGTAACCAAAATAAATAATGTTCTACTACTAATGCAACTGGCAGTGGCCACATTCTGACCAAGCTCACCAATGCTTTTGGGCTGGGCATTTTGGTAACAGATGAGTCACCAATTATTAATTTTTTCCAATAAACATTTTCCATTCTTGATTACAATGCAAAACTCCGAGTTAAACATCCTAATGAAATAATGAAAAGCAGTATTTCTTTCATCAGTCCAACATTGGTCAGTTTTTTCAGGCGTTTCTAGAGATATAGAAGAAATGTAATAAAATATCGTCTTTCTCATAGACAGTTTATTTATTTCACATTTTTTCTGAAATTATATTCGTATATTTTCTCTCAGTTACTACCTAAAAGTACCGAATGGAATAAATAATTAACAGCCTGAAAATATGCTTTCATCTGTAGATATTCACTTCATATTCTCATGGTCGAAATTCTCAGCAATTAAAAAGAAACTTTTTTTTTCAGTTCCTAGTTTGCAATCGGCATGTAGAAATGCTATTCTTCAACATATTACAACGAAGGCTGTTTCATCTTTGCCGTTACCTAAACTTCTGAAGGAGTATCTTCTCTATCAAACCTGAATAAAAGCAAGTGTCATAACTTGTGTCAAAACATAACATTTTGTGAATATCTCCATTCCAATAACAGTAAATTTATTTCTTCTGTTCATTATGACTGATTATGGAAATAAAAAGTAAGTTAACAAAAAACTGGTAGTGAAATTTTCCCAAAAAAGGAATTGCATTTACACTTCTAGTATCATGATACGATATCCAGTTTAGAATTCTCAGGTCGGAAATTTAATTTTTTACATTTCTCAAATAATATGAGTTTCATATGATAGTAAATTCATGGAAAGAAGATGAATTTCGATCAAAATTATTTGAAACTTTAATAGAGAGTGATTTGAACTGTTAATAAGCCAAATTAGTGACTTTGAAAACTCATTAACACTCATTTTCATTTGGAATGTAATTTCATATCATTTTGTTGAATAAAACTGTTTTTAGAATACTGTTGAAAAATGTAATTTTTTTTCACACCTTTCATCATATGACTGTGCTATTAAAATAGTAAATAGTCTTAATATCACTTTTTGTACTCTATCTTTAGATTAGTTGTTTTCTACAGTTTGTTTGAAAATGTGAATGATACGCTGCTCCACAAGAGTTAGGGATATGTTGAATAGTGTAAAATAAATGACAAAGAAAGAAATTGTTCATCACCTCCGAATACAAAACAAGTTCTATTCTCTTCTCTTGTATTGATACTTTTATGATTTTTTTTATCCTTTTTTACCCTTTTACAATAGTTGGCTAATTTTTCACTGTGTAAATGATAATAGTATAGTCGTGATCTAGTATTATTTCGATTTATAACACCTTTAAAATCATGAATAGATGTAAATTGACAAAGGATAAAGCTAATCGGACAATCGTCATAATACAGGGTGAATGCTTAAAACAAGCATTCACCCTGTAGCGTGTTATAAGTAGACTTACTAGACGATTTAATGAAACTGTATTGTTTCAGACTTAGGATGGGTGGTCCTAGAAAAATAACACACCACAAAACCATTATGTTAAGTGCACAGAGGGTACTGTTATCTATGTGTAGACTCTTGACGCAGTGAATTTGAATGCCACAAGGATGAACGTTTCAATTGAAACAATAAAAAGACGTTCAAATGATGAATTATACATTTGAGATAAAGACAGCTATTGCGATGAGTTCCCGGTCATTTAAATTCACAAGCAACAATGATTACATTGGTCAAGAGAATCATATGAAGAGAGATCAGCTCTTTTCATGAATCCAGATATGCTAGGTCAGAACCTGCAACAACAGAAGTCACAGTAATTTTACAATAAGTTGAATTACGTGTGTAATAAAAACATTACAAAATGTACCTTTTTTGTAGTAAATAAATAGTTTGATAGTATTTATTATTTTCCAAATAATCAGAAAGTCAAAATTATTTAATGGCACGTCTATGACCTCATCAAACATTTTTTAGAAAAAATGGCACGTTGATGTATAAAGGTTTGCCTACCCTGTGCTAGGTTATCAGATAGTCGAAGAATCACCTAGAACGTTCCTTACCGAGGCGGGTCAACAATGGTTTGGGGTGGCATATATTTTAATGACCGCATTGACCTTTATATCTGCCAGGGAAACATGAATTCAATACAGTACAGTGCGTTATACTAAATTTCATGCTGCTATCGACTAGAACTTTTATGTTTTGGATGATTATCTGACATCACAGATCTAGATCTGTACTTGATGTATGGAAATTAACTGATTTTCACACCTTGCTCTACCTACCTTATCTCTAGTCCTCAACTGCTCAATGGCATATGTTATAAAGATGGTTAAATGAGCTCAGTACCACTGCAGAAACAATGGCCCAGCCTAGGGTCATTTTTCCTCAACTTTGAAATTAAATTCCACAGGAAATGTTCCACAACCTAGTTGATAGCAAAGATGTTGCTAAATTGTAATTGACGCACACGAAGGCATTAGCATTTACTGAAAATTTTAGATATATTTTTATTTGTATTACCTATACAGGGTGTTCCTTAAACACATGCTAATATTTAAGGAGGTAATTCTTAGACCCATTTCAAGGAAAAAAAACGTCCTATGGACGTATGTCCTAAACGCCTTAACTTTTGAGATAC
>WOGL01001988.1:0-10505 GCA_015342145.1 Leptinotarsa rubiginosa | reverse complement strand
CAACTTTATTTTTAAATTCCTTTCCTCCATCACATACTATTTTAGTAGGGTAATTGTGATGTGAAAAATAATGTCTCAACTTATTGATGGTTGTTATTCCTGTGGCGTCGTTAATGTGATAGGCCTGTGCGTATTTTGAGAATAGATCTATAATTGTTAAGAATTTTGATCCTTCGAACAGGGTTGCCAACCCAGAATTTGGAAAAGACGTAGACCAGACTGAAAAAGTTACGTAGAAATACTAAAATTTGCACATCAAAAGTTCGTAGATCTACGTACTTTTTTTCTGAGTGAATTGAAGAGGATAAGGTAGGTAAAATTGAATCCCAACAAGATCAGTTTCTCTGTAAAAAATCTGGCACTGTTGAAAAAAAAATTACAAAACATATGGGAGAAAAAATAAATGATTTTTTGCCATGCTTGGTGTTCGTGATCACAATTTCAATTATCAACTCAACGGTTACTTGGTTTTTTACTTAGTTCTCTTTCTGAAGATTTTTTTTTGTTTCGGCACCCAAGACTATTAGCCCGCACAATGCTCTACCTTCTGGGCGCATTCGTAAGAGTGTTCACCAAAGGGAAATTCAAAATGAAAAAAAGTCCTCTAGTTTAAACCCTATTTATTTTATTTGTTATCAGTCAAATTGAATTTGTACATATATTTATTAAAAATTTTTATATGTTCTTGTGAAGGCTCGCGGCTCACTTTTAAGCCACTTTTTGTATGAAGTAACCCTGTTAGAGTGTCAGTAGAGAGTCTGTTTCTGATTTTTGTTTTCATTAAATTTATTGCAGAAAATAGACGCTCAACATTTGCACTGCTGTGAGGCAATGTTAATAGGTTTTGGGAGAATTGTGTCAATAAAGGAAACATCTGGGATGAATCCCCCTTCTTGATTTTTGAAATATGACGCCAGAACTCATCTACCTTTATCAGCTGATCCTCTTGAAATGGAAGATTTGTGTTTCTTAGAGTTCTCCATTCTCGGTCTAATTCCGTCAAATTCGTAGGACATAATCCTGAAAATAAATTATTAATTTAAAACCAACTCAAAAACAGGCTCAACTCATAAACATGTAAAGTTAATGATGAACACATTACCTGGATACATTTGCCCCAAATGAGCTATAGATGGAACAAAACGTTTTAAATTTGAGTCAAGAATTGTGTCAGGGTTTAAAAACCTCAAATTCTTCAGCCTTTGTCTCTGTTCATCTTCAAAGGGAAATCGATCTTTAATTTGTTTAAGACTTTCAATATAAAATTCGAGACACTTCAATCGTAATTGTCTTATTTGATCAGGATGGATGTTTCTGTTATTAATAATTAAAGCAACAACATTGCCTCCCAAGTAAATGTCTTCTAATGGTAAATGGTAGTCAATTTTTTCAAAATCAATATTTAATACTTTTTTTTCCAATGCTGTAGCTTGATCATGGGAATGCATTTTTGTTTTCTCCTCTTCACTCAATTCTAAATATTCTGGCTTCAAAAAACATTCCAGTATAGTCTTGTAAGTTTCAAAAATTTTTTCGTATAACAAGTAGAGTTTTGGGCTTTCAGATTGCATCTCTTTGTTCAGATCATTGAAGTATGGCAACACAAAATTCAAAAACTCTAAATATAATTCTGTGGTTGGTTCCATACATTTCTCAAGGATTGAGTTAGCTGCAAGCAATCTGTCAGTTAACACAGCACTTTGAAAATATAGTTTCAATGCTGGTAGTTGTTCTAGAAGCCTTTTTACAACTTGTAACAATGACAGCCACCTTGTTTGGGCGGGGTGTAATATTTTGTATGGCTTAACATTTACAAAATATTGAAACTCCTTGTAGTCTCCAATGCGTTTTGGACTATTCTGTATGTAGTTGTAAACGTCACGAGCAAAGTCCTCCACACCTCGCGGCAATTTTTTGCAAGCATATGAGGCACAAAGGTGAAAAGAGTGACAAATACATTTCATTAGAAACAGATTCGGAATATCTTTTGCAAACAATGTGGACAGAGAATGATGTTGTCCAAACATGGAATTAGTTCCGTCAGCTGCAAAACCAACCATATTTTCCTTGTATGGAATATTCTTCTCTTCAAAATATTTTGTACATTCATTATGTAAGGCTGTAGCAGTACCATCAATAACTGGTATCAAACATAGGAAACTATCTTCAACATGAAAATCAAATGCAGTTCTTACAATAAGTGCTAAATGTTTAGTTGATGATCTGTCTGTGCTCTCATCTACTATCAGTGAAAACTTATTTTTTTGTAACATTTCAATTAATTGGTTTTCTGCTACTTTACCAGTAACATTTGTTATGATAGCATGTGCCTTTGTTCTTCCAAATGTCAATTCATTTGCGATTTTGGAATCTTGGGCAACTGATCGTATCAGATCCTTCAAATTGTCTGCCAAACTGAATGGAAGATTGTGTTCTGCTATGAAACATGCCATTTTTATTTCGGAAGACTTTACTTTATCTGTAAAAGACTTTGAGGCAGATTCAGGCAACAATGAGGTAATAGTGGGTTGATGAACTGCACCTGAAAGTAAAAATGAACGCATGATATAACTGCTCATTTATTTGTGATATAGAGCTATTGTAGAAAAAATACCCCCAAATAGTGAAACTGAAACCATAGTCCTTCGCACATCTGATATCTGATAATTAAATAAACATACATTCACTAAACACAATATCAGTTTTGATTTACCCAGTTCTTTCTTACACTGTGTTAAAAAAAATTACTATTGAATATATCCACTTTAAGAGAAGCTTCTACTTCGCTTCAGAAAGGCAAATTAATAATTAAAAGAAACACATTCACCACACCCACCTTTAACACTATTCTTATGTTTAGTACTATCAGCATGCTTCAGCAAGACCCTTCTACCTCCGCCACATTTCAAATCACACTTACAAGCATTGCAATGAAAATAATAGTCTCCTTTGTTGCTTTTTTTGAGCCAACCTGTGAATTTATCGTCTTTTTCCCACAAGTGAGAATATTTTTGTTCGTAATGCATCTTCCTTTTTTTAGTGGGTGTAATATCTAAATCTTCCTCACTGGTACTGTCCATTTCCATTAATATTCAATTAAAATGATTAGGATCCTAAAAATTCACGAAATAAAACAAACTTCTTGAAATATTATATAGAACGCGAGATTATTCTGACAATGTTTTCGTGGGTAAAAGTTATGTTTGTGTGATTTGCTGATTGTTTGTCAGAACTTCCCAGTTGAAAAATCTACCTAAAATACCAAATTCGAAAATACTCACCTGAAAGAACTTTTGTAATGATTATCTTGCGTTCTTTTGAATTACATTCAAGCTAGAATAATAATAGTAAGTCAGGTTGAGACTTGAGTTTCACAGGTTTCTCTTACGACGGCAACGGCAAAACGTTTCGTAAAGTTTCATTTGTTGACAGAGTTTGACAGGTCACACCGTCACATAGATCACGGTTCACAGATTCACAGCACAAGCCGACTTTAAGGAATAGACACTCCGTTTTTAAAAGGGATGACGCGATGTTGTGAGTGGCGAGGCAGTGTCAGTATGAAACGGGAAGTTCATTGAGTTTTTTTCGCGAAAGTAACGGAAATGATCCCATTCAGCCTAATAATTCAGATATTGCAAATTTGTAAAATTATGTGAAAAATACGTAGATTCTGAGACTGAAGTTCGTAGGTTTTCAAAAAAGGCTGAAAGTACGTAGATCTACGTAAAAAGACGTAGAGATGGCAACGCTGCCTTCGAAACGGAATGTATCTATGTGGATTACTTCAAATGGTTTTTTGGCAAGCATTGGTCCTTGCAATGATGTATTGTAGGGATGTCTGTCATATTTATTTTCTAGACATGTTTCACATTCGTTAATGACTTTATTGATTTTTGTTTTCATATCTGGCCAATAATATTTAGTTTTTAATTGATTGAATGTTTCATTGATACCGTTATGATTGTTCTCATGATAGTCTTCAATTACTCGGTATTGTTCTTCACTCTTTTCTATGTCTTTACAAATTATATTACATTTTAAAATTTTGACACTTTCGTTAATTAAATCTTGAACAGTTTCAATATAGATTTTTTCCAAATCGGGACTATGGAAGTAAATTCCATACACGTTAGAAGGGTTGATTATTTCTTTGAGTGAATTCTTTATATTTTCTCTTTCTTGACCAATTCGTACAATTATTTTATAATGTATTTTATTAAATGGTTTCGACAATGAAATTTCGTTCCGGTCTCCTGTTTTCAATTCTATTCTATTAGTGAAATAGTTTAGTGGTTTTTCTGAGATTGGTGTCGTGAAAATTGGATTTTCTATCGCTGTATGCTGGGTAGATGCACCTTCTGGTATCTCAGGACTATTTGCGAGTATTTCGTCGGCATTATCTAATATTGACTTAGGATCTTCATCTGTATCCACGTTTGGAATTAATGATAACGAATCATCGTCATTTTCGTTTGTTATATCAGAACATAATTTTTCATTAACATTGATTTCGATACGTGAGAGTGCATCAGCCACAAAGTTTTCTTTACCTTTGCGGTATTTCACTTCATAATCAAATTCTTCTAATCTCAATCTCCATTTAACTAATCTAGAATTTGGTTCTTTCAATGAGAATAGACAAACAAGAGGTTTGTGGTCAGTTTCAATTAAAAATCGTTTTCCATAAAGATAAGGTCTGAAATGTTTAGTATTCTCTACTATCGATAATAATTCTTTTTCAATAGTTGAATAATTTTTTTCGGCTGAGTTAAGAGTTCTAGAGTAGTAAGCAATAGGGTGATTATTTTGTGATAAAACTCCTCCTAATGCAATGTTACTAGCGTCAGTATTAAGTTGAAAAGGTTTGGAAAAATCTGGATAAGCTAACACAGGGGCGTTAGTTAATAATTCTTTACATTTATGGAATGTTTCTATGTATTCAGAATCGTTCGGGTTAATTTTTGTTCCCTTTTTCAAACATCTAGTAAATGGTGAAACTATTTTACCAAAATTGTTAATGAATCTACGATAGTAACCTATTAACCCTAGAAAGGCTTTTATTTCCTTTGTTGTAGTGGATAACGGGTATTCTTGTACAGCTTTGATTTTTGTAGGATTAGGTTTAATTCTTTCAGGTGTAATGATGTGTCCTAAGAAAGCAACTTCTTTTCTGAAAAATCCAATTGAATTTTCAAATTGAATTCACGAAATTTGTCAAATATTTGTTTTAAATGAATTTTTGATCGTGAAGCGATTTTGAAAATATTACGACATCATCCATGTAGACAAAGCATGTTTTATGTAGATATTCTCTAAGGGTATTATCCATAACTATTTGAAATGTTGATGGAGCATTATTCAAACCAAATGGCATACGGGTATATTCATAGTGGCCGTTATTTACTGAAAATGCAGTTTTTTCAATACTTTCCGGGTTCATTTCAATTTGATGAAAACCTTGTGCTAAATCGAGGGTTGAAAAGTAAACACATTCATCAAGGTTATCTAAAATCTCATCAATTCGTGGTAATGGATATTTATCTTCTATTGTTTTCGCATTAAGTTTTCTATAGTCTATTACAAGTCGCATTTTTCTTTGTCCTGAAGCATCAAGCTTTTTTGGAACTATCCATACAGGTGAGCTATAAGGTGAAATAGATGGTCTTATTATTTTATCTTCTAATAATTTTTGAATTTGGTTTTGAATTTCATTTTTCAAATGATAAGGATATCTAAAAGATTTACAATATATAGGATCGTCGTCAGTAGTCCTTATGTTATGTTTGATAGCATTCGTAAAAGTTAATTGAGAATCGCTATTATAAAATATGTCGTTATATTCGTGGCACAATTCAAGAATAGTTTTGTATTCTTCTGGATTGAGGTGTTCTGTTCTGATATTCTTTTTAAAATCAAAGTTATGTTTTATTTTCATAGGTTTTCTAATTTCCATATCGACAATTGGTTCAACATTAATCGGCTGATGAAAATGAATTTCTGATTCGTTTACTTCGATAGGTAATTCGCAGTATCCTCTATCAGCATTAACTATTGATTCGGGAATATAGGTTTTTCCAATTTTCATTTCTGGAAGTAAAACTGGACCGTTTTCAATATTAATGGGGAATTTTAAGTGATTTTCCATTTTTGTAGTATGAGGTATAAAATTGTCAGGATTTAATTCTATAAAGAATGGAATTTCATTTCCTGCAATCTCAAGGGTTTGGTTTTCGTAATTTATTTTTGCTTTGAGCATTTGAAAATCATGACTTCCTAATAAAGCGTGGAATCTATCGTGCCATTGAATTACATGAAAGTTTATCTTGTTATTTATTCCGTATTCTTTTAAAATTGGATATGAGATATCTTGTCGTCTTTTATTGTTTGATTTATAGATTTAATTGTGAACGGTTGGAGAAATTCAAACTTGGAGAAATATTGTTGAGCGGGACCTGGATTTATAATACTATTACTAGCTCCGGAATCTATCAAGATTCTCAAGTTGAACTGAGGTATTATTATAAAAGGTAATTTAGGTTTTGAACAAATAGAATTTAAGTCACATTTTGGGCTGATGAGGCAGGTATTTGAAAATTTTCTTCTTCAAAATTCTCAATTTCATTGTTTTGCAAATAATTTTCATCATGAGATTCCGCATTGAAAAGCTCTTCTGAATTGTAAGTCGGTCTTGATCTTGGTGTAAAGAAATTATTTGTACGCGGTTGTAATGTTCTTCTGGTCGTAATTGACATGGGAGTGGGGTCATTAGAACTATTCTGTACAGGTCTAGGATTATTATTATTAGAATTCTGATTCCGTGAGTTGAAGTTTATTGGACCTCTAAGAAAATTATTATTATTTTGTGGCGTTCTCATAGCGCTAGGATTGGTATTTTGGAATCGTGGTTGATTATTTGGAAAATGATATCTTGGAGTGAAATTTTGATAATGTGGTCTTTGAGGTTGGTTGTTAATATTTATATGGGGTTTCCTTGTATTAACTGGATTTTTTGGTTTATTCCTCATAAAGTTCATAAAGCTTATTTGCGCTTTATTATTGTCAAAACGTCTACATTCAAAAAGGGCTTGTTCGATAGAATCAATAGGCAAATTCAATAGATGTGAACAATACGGTTCTAAAATTCCTGATTTGAAAGTATTCAAGGCTTGTTCATTGTACATTCTTTCTTTACAAATTCGTATATCTCTGTTGGGTGTACGTATGTTTATGTGCTCTAATAGTACTTGTAGTTTTGTTTTAATTTTTTTCAAAATATTGCTCATAAGTCTCTGAATGTATTTGATAGCATGTACTCAGATCATGAGATAAAAGTTCTTCCGATCGCGGATCTCCAAATCTACACAACAAAGCATCTTTAATTTCAGACCATTCAGTACAATTAGAGGTTATCAATATACTTCTAGCTTCTCCGGTTAACTTAGATTTGACTTGTTCGAAGAGTAATTTATTGAATAAGCAATTTTCTTCTTATCTTTGTAATAATTCAATATAAGTTTCTACTTGTTTTATAAAATAAGCGAGGTTTTGTGAGCCTCCTGAGTATTCTGGCAACATATCTCTTGCCATATTGATTTCTACTTGAGTAGGGGCAGCCATTATATTATCGGAATGTCTTGAATTCTCAAAAATCATTGGTGATCTTGATCCACTACTCATAGAGTTTATTTCAAAAAAAATTTTTTTCACTGGTAATTTATTCAAAAATGGAAGAAAAGGACTTACAGGGAAATCAGTAGTTTAATCTAGATACTAGGAGTAACTCGTCTCTGGTAGTTCGATGAAGTATTCTCAAGCGAAGGCTCTCTCGAATTCTGGGGCTCCAATAGAAGGTGGACAGCAGTTGACCGAATCTTCTTAGTTTAACGTTGATCTACAGGTGATCGATGACTCCAAACAAATCGTTGAAACGAACCGTAGTATAACTCCGTTTTGGAATCCTGTTCGCAGCGCCAATTAAATAACTTGCTTCGGAAATAAACTTTTTAAAAACAATTTATTTCGTGACAATACAGTTTGGTACATTCACTAGTTTAAAAACCAAGATGAATAATGAACATTGAGGCGTTGCAGTCAAGATTCTTCATGGTTAGTAAATATTTTGGAAAGTTCGAAAGTCTTATTTAAGAGATAATCAACCATAATGGAATATTTGTGCGATATGAAGGTCGTTAACTGCGTTGACATAATTTCTCCTTCCTTAAGGTAAAACGTCCTCGTTTTTTGGTAGAATCGGGTATAATCCACGGTTTTCTTGAGGTATGGTGGTCATCTGAATCAATGGTCCTTCTTCCTTTTGTGCTTCTCGTTTGAGGAATTGATTACTAATCCTATTCTTACATGTGCAGTAAACTAACAATACAATCACAAAAATGACTAAGATTATTGTTAATACAGATGTATACATAATGTGTACAATAGGATTTAAACTTATATTGTCATTTAGTAGCTGAGCTTCATTTCTCAGTTTATCTTAAATCTTCCAAATGAATTTGTTTCAATGATATGACTGAACTAATGGGATATTTATCTTGGTCGATTCGTGGTATTTTGAAAGTGATATTTGAATAATGATTTTCAAATTTCTGGTCTCCAATAATTACAGTACATTTGTTTGGTGACGATACTATGCTATTATTTTGAACAATTTTTGTTTCTACATGGTCATTGCATTCTTCCAAAATCTTAAGTTCATTTCGGGTTGAAACAAGAATCTGATTATTTGTTAATTGCTTTACAATTTCGAAATCATTAATGACTTCAATGAATTTACAGGTTTTTAAATCAGATAATTGACAATCGTTTGCGTAAGGTTTCTCCATACAAATATAGTGTTCGTTAATGTTCTTGCACTTTTCACTTGTCCATAATGTTTTTGAATTTCCACTCTTCAGTAATTCATAAGGATAGGGTGGATGTAAGATTTGGAAATGAATATTAGGTAGAGGATAAATACGTTGATAGGTGTAGTTATTAGAATTCAGGATAGGAATGAATAATATACAAGTGATAGTGTTATTGATTATTACTGATTTGATTTTCGAGAATTCGACCACTTTAAATAGGTGATTTTTGTCAATATCGATTAATTGATTTGGCTGATAGGTTTCTTCTAAATGGTTAGTAATTTTTCTCAATTCTAATTAATTATCTTCTCAATCTAAATTAATTATTTCGTTGAAGGCTAGAGAGATTGTTCTCTGAACTGATTTTATGATTTCTAAAAGATTATGGGCATTAAAAAATTTTTGTTGCATCCTCAGTTCAATACTTAATGTTTCGTTTGTTTTGGAAATAGTATCCAGAGACTTATTGAGGTTTCCTTGGATTATATTCAGATCATTTGCATATCTGTCAGTTAAGTGATTTGCAAATGACGAAAACGTGTTGACTTGTTTTATTGTTTTCTCTTGATTATTATAAAGACTTCGAATGTTTTGGTTTAGTTCTTGTAAATCTGTTTAATCCAAATTACCGGCAATGTATCTAATTACTGTACCTAGAGCATTTACTAAAGCTCTTTTACTTCTTGGTTTCAATTTCGATATTTCGTTTTCCATTTGTAAACAAAGTGTATGGAATATAGGTGATAATGTATTCTGCAATCGGGAGTTGTTAACGCGAATGTCTAATAAATACGTATTGGTGACTAGCGTGTTATAATTTAAAGATATTTGACTAATAATAAAATAGAAATAAAACTTATGGTAGTGATCAATAATTTTTGCTATGCCTAATTCTGGAAAAAATCCATTTGATTTAATCTCTTCTACTTGAAAGGCCAGGGAGATTCCCAGGGGGATCGTCCTGTAAAGAAATATTTTTCTTAATTCTTTTGACTTTTCTTACATTTATATTTGCTGTTTGTATTTTTTCTCTAATTCCAGTTACTTTGTTTCCTTCAATACTGGTTACATTGACTTTTTCAAAACCGGGATCTGTTTCCCTAGTTCTAGGTTTTCTGAAGTAATAGTGAGGTTCATTCAAGGGTGGACTTTCTGTATTTTCATTACTTTTATTCAAAATAGCTGTGCCTTTTTCTAATTGTTTATGATATAGCTGTTCATAGAATGGTTAGAGTTCTTGTTTTCTTTTATCATTATAATTTTTGTAAATTTTCTTTTCTAAATCTATTTCGTGAGTATTAAGGTTGTCGTAAGATCCGTTAAGTAAACTAAAAGGTGCATACCCCGTGGTTGAATGTACAGATTGGTTATATAGAAGACAGGCGGTGATCATTAGATTGTGTGGGGTCTCGTTTTTGTTCTTTTAAAATTCTAATTTTCTCCAAAAGCGTTGAATGTAGTCTTTCAATTGGCGAATTAGAGTTTGTATTATAGTTAGTAACATAATGTATCTTGATTCTGAATAGATTGCAATATTCTTCGTCAACTTTATTTTTAAATTCCTTTCCTCCATCACATACTATTTTAGTAGGGTAATTGTGATGTGAAAAATAATGTCTCAACTTATTGATGGTTGTT
>WOGL01001987.1:0-10510 GCA_015342145.1 Leptinotarsa rubiginosa | reverse complement strand
AACAAAAAAGTATTAAAATACTAGAGCGATTCCAAAAATGTATTAATATACGGGGTGTTCCATTTAAAAAAATATAATTGCTAGGACTTTTTGATAGAAGTGGCAACGCCGCAATGCTGAAAATATTTTAGATCGATAGAACAGGTAAGGAAATGTGAGAGGTGAAATTTTCAGAAAAATCATGCTTTGCGTTTTCCAGAAACGTATAACCTACCATCGACCGTGAGTCACGCTGTATAATTCTAGGTATAAGGATAAGGTATATCAACAATTTTCAAGATTAGCGTTGAGACAGAAAACACATAAATTTTTGCAGATTAAATGCTTCAATTAATATCTGGAAATATGTTCAGATCCAGGAAATATACACAAACTGAAACACGAGTTGTATGTCTTTTTAAAACAAAAATCATTTTATTCTCTGGGGAGGTATCTGCGAGCATAAGCACATTCCAGTGGTAAGCTTTCATTTCTTCCTATATGAATTTACTATGAACTGTGAGTGTCTAATTTTACTATATTGAAGTTTTTTTTTAATCAGTGTGTGAAATATTACACTATATTTTTCATATCTTATTATCTTTATACTATGATAAGTATTATATTCTATGATCTTACAGAAAATATAGTATTTGATTACTTCATATCTATCTGAAATATGTTTTATTCCTGATGAATGTATGGAAAATTCATGTAATCAAAGCAATTATGTTTTTTTAAATACAGTAGATGTTCAAACAATCTGTGTTTAGTTTTGCATAACAATTAACTTCATCTTTGATTTATTTCAGAACTCAATTAACGTTTATCTAAAAATAGAGAGAATAACTTTTCTTATTCTACTTTTCTTTGAGTGTCGTTGGTTTTTCGCAGTAAATCCAACCCTCAACGTACCTCCATACAATATACATTTAAGAAAATGGCTTTTGAAGCATTACAACCCGACCAAAAATCAGTTGTAATATCCTGCAACTTCAGTGAAGATACTGAACATTTTATATCTAATTTTACTAAAATAGATGATCGGTAAATGTTTAGGTGGTATAATTGTGGATCGGGTCATAGGACTACATTCCTTTGATGAACCAAGGAATTAATAAATTTACATAGATTTCCTTAGAAATGGTTTAACAAATTTATTAGAAGATATACCGATCGACACCAGGCCAAGAGGCAGAGGAATGAATGAATCGTAAGAAATTGTAAGAAACGGAGAGTGGCCAGAACGATTCCCAGATCTCAAGCCCCAAATTTCTAGCTATAGAGATATGTTCATGTGGAGTGTTATCGAGAGTCTGCTGTAAATTTATAATTTTTAAAATTGTTTCAGTACATTTCATCGCCTGTTTCTCCAGCATTGAATAAAAAAATCATTGATAGATGTGTAATGTGGATTTTCTTCACTCCCACAACGATTATAATGAAAATTTACAGTCGCATTTCGTGCAGAGGACTTGACATCTGAACTATGGGTTAGCCGGTAATCTAGAGCTAGAGATACCTCTTGCCGCATTTAAAAGTCACGGAGACACAATATTTGATTTCTTGACTTCTTTGAACATGGGTAAATTATCTAACAAGATTCTTCAAACAAGTTGGCAACCAACGTTTAGAAACCGAGCAATTTTTCAATACTAGTTTTTGGACGCTCTTGTATTTGATTTAAAAGTGCTTTCTCTACTTGAGGATTTCTAACAGAGTAGTTTTCCAGCTATGTCTTTATCGCAAAGGCGATGATGAATATTTACAATTTTACGGTTGTCGGATAGAAAAAGATTAGAATAACTGACCGCATCAATACTGACGTCTTACTCCGAGAAAGTTTTTATTTACACAACCATATAAAAAGTGCCTATCAACAAGCTTAAAGTTCGAGAAAATCCCTATAATTTATAAAAAATTTATTCAAAACTACTAGTTTATGATTATTTTATTCTTGACTCATTAAATTATCTCAAGAAGTTGGTGAAAAATTCAAGGCATTTACCAAAAAAGACACATTTTACAATCAAATACCAATTTTTCAGTTTCCATTGTCACAAGATCTTCATGGTAATCTTGATATTATATCATAAGAAGAAAATAAAGAAACTGTGACCATTTTCAAATTAGTGAATACTTGATCGAAAATCGTTTCTGCTTCAGTCTTTTTCTTTAAGCAACGGAATAATAAATTATTTTCAAGTATATGTTCCATAGGTGTACATGATTGAGTCGGTTAAAAAGTGAAAAATTTAATATTCATTATGAAAATTCATTGTTGTTGTATGATTTCATGATATAACAAATCTCAAAAGACTTTTAATTGTTGTGAGTAACAAAAATATGAAACACTGGCATTAATAATTATAGTTTATATTTTTGTATTTCGATTGAAATTTTCAATACTTTCTATGAAAAGCCCTTCCAAATGTATCACATACCTGTACACCTGATTAAATCGAGCATACCTGAGATATTTTCAATTTTCGCTGAAAAAGAAGATGACGTCATGATTCGATTCTATTCAATAGTGCTTCAATTAGGTACTTTATTACCTATAGAATAGGAGACAATGATGAAGACATTGCGTCTTAATTGGTGTTGCTTTTAGTTCTTAGTAAATTATACTACTTCACTTCTCTCTCCAGAAAAACGAATGAGCAAATGTGTTCTTTCTGATAACGAAAAGATGTTTATTCTTTATGTATATGAACCTCTCATACACCAAAATTCTTCGTATATGGATGATACTCTGGTGGAAATGTGTTCGTAAATGACGGGAGTTTTGGATATATCAATTCAATAATGAGAGGAAAAATAAAGCTGTGAAATCACCAAAAACATCTTTGGGAAGAAGAACTATGCTTGTTGATGAAAACTACAAACTTGCAATTAGAAGAACAGTACACTCATTTCATTTTGAGAAAGAAATACCGACTCTCAACAGAACAGAACAGAAGTATGACTCCAATGAGAGGCAGATAGAAATTGTTGTGAACTTTAAAGAAATTGAATTTTAGCTGGGAGAAAAAACAGAAAATCGCTCTTGATCTAAAATGATGAAATTATTGCAATAGATTTTCAATTATTGGAACACACTTGCATCGCCAACAGCATATGCAGAAATAACTTCAGTGAAGAATCCTGCACCGACACCTGTCCGATATAATCCAACGCCCTTCGTGGTATTAGCCAGGGGAGTAGTTGTTTCCTGATAATTGCCAGTCCATTAACTTACAGTGTAGGAAGTTGAGACTGGCCTGAACGAATTGTTCTTTCAGATGATTTGATGAAATTATTTACTGGAGGTGACATTACCTAAGGCAGATAAAAGAGTCGCTGAGGGCTGTTTATTGATGTTTCAGTCTGAGCATTCTATCGTTTACCATGAAGACAAGTACAGCGATGTGTTAGAAGGATATTTTGAACGAATATAAAACCTAACTCTGTGATTGTGATAGATAACGCAAGTTATCATCCCTGAAAAGTTAAAAAAATATAAACTAATGCATTGCGAAAAGCGAATATCATTAAGAGGCTTCGAAAAAAAACAGCATTCGATGAAAGGATAGTTGAAAAGACTATAGTATGGAATATGTAGTCGATAAAATGGCACAGAAATGAAAAATTCTTATTCTGCGTCTGCCCCCTTAATTATTGTGAACTTAATCCCATTGAACTCGTTTGGGCTCAAGTACTGAGTTTCGAAACACGACTTTTGAAACTAATAATGTCAAAATAATCTTCAAAGAATCCCTAAGAAATGTTGGTTCCGAAAACGGTGAAAATGTATTTAACTTGTTAAAAGATGAGGACATCATATGGAAATCAGACCATTCAGTTGAGGAAATCGTTTACCCTTCAATCATATTATTCGACGAATAATCATCGGATTCATCTGATGATAACACACCATAATTTCTGCTTATACCTAATATCTTCTTGAATACGCATGCCTATTTATTATTATGTACATATCTTAAATTCTAATGTTATAACAATGTCAATCGTAAATGAATAAACAAACATTGATATCAGTTTTAACAAGTATTTTTGACTGAATACCCAAAACGCACGCCACTACATGTAATAAAACGACCCGAACGATCATGAATTCTTTTTTGTTTGCGACCCGTTTGCGGTACAAAAATAGGGTGGACCCGGTGTGGCAAATCATAACGAAATTAATAAATTGATGGATTTGGCCGTGAGAAATGAAAATTTCTATTTTTTTAACACTTTTATTTGTAACTAAAATTACTGCAGTTTCGTCCTATAACGACATTTTCAAACTTATACGTTAAACTACATCTGCAGGATACCTACTCCTTTTTAAGAACAGTGCTTTGCACTCTTCTTTCAGCCAGATCAGTTTAATGTATGAGTCTGAAAATTTCCTTATAGGACGAAACTGCAGTAACTTCAGTTACAAATAAAAGTGGTAGAAAACACAGAAATATTCATTTCTCATTTTTCATGTTAACGAAATTACAACATTTTTTATGGGCGCCAAGTTTCAATTTCGTAACTTCAGAAATAGAAGAAAATAATTAAAGTTCAACGCCCGACGTTATAACATAAACAAAGCCTTCTTGGATAAGTAGTATATATCTATAAGAGTTTTGTTCTCAGAACCATCCGTGAAATCACTACCTTTAATATTTACATGACATTTAGGACCACAAAAAAGTGTTGCTACAAAATATCACGAACAAAATACTTTCGACCTACAGATTAGGTCGACTTTCTGAAGTTTCGGGTGAAAACATAATAGTTTTCAACTCCTCATCAGCACCTCTTTTAAAATCTTTGAGGTAGGTACCAATCGTTCAAAAATTTTACGACATAGTGACACTGAAAGACACAAATCTGCTTCTTCACAATGCCACTTTGTTAAAAATTACCATTCAACTAGGCATATCAATCCCAGTCACAGAAATGTCATTTATTGAAAAGGGTAAGATTATAGGAAAAATAATTTTTGGATTTTATCACTTTTCCACCAATATATACAAAGAGTGTAAGAAAATACATCCTACATCCAGATCAATGGAAATTTGATAAAGATTATATTGCATGCTTAACAATTTAAAAAAATGTACGCATCATTATTGATACTGCTGAACGAGCAGTTCAATTGATGGAATCATATAATCGGAGTTTAACTTACAGGGTGATTCAAAAGTACTTTGACAAACGTCAGGAGGAGGAATTAAATCTATCAATAAAACAGCAAACAACATACGTTTAAGAAAATTACATGATATATGTAATTGTGGAATTGGCCGCGGTGGTAGTGCGCCCGACTCACGGTCGGAAAGTCGTGGGTTCGATTCTCGCCGCGACCAGATATTTTTTTCGAGATAATTTATCTGGTTGAAGCTGGGATGATTCTGCAACCGTGTTAGGAATCACACGTTAAAAGGTAAGACCTCGTTAGTCCTTAGCTCGCACAAGTTTCTCAACTTCTGAGAGTTGTCGTTCGTATGGGTGCGACAGCTGATTAACGGAATAACAGATTTTAAATAGTTTTTTTTTAACGAATACAACAAACCCAGTAAAGTAACTAGTTTGTATTCACGTCAGGTCTCAGTTCTATTTTTCTGGGTGAATTATGTAAAACCACCTTCTATTTTCGAATAATTTAAATTCCATGTGAAGGTGAAATGCATATTTTGAAAGGTGAAATGCGTATTTAGGATAGAAAGTTAATGAGATGTCTTGAAAATAAATTAAATATAGGTCCGTAAAGAGCAAGAAAAATTGATGAGATACAAGAAAAATTCAAAACAGAAAACAGATTTTACACACCTTAAGTACCTTCTGCCCTTCGAACAATTGATTTCTGCAAACAGAAATTACATATTGAATGTCATGAAAAAAGATGGATTTTTGTGTGTACTACATAGGTAGTTACCTATGTGTGTCTATTATCTAAATACGTATACATTTTTAAGAAACTGATATTTGAATTATGATTGCATGTTAGTGAAATAAAAATTGGTTTTCGCCCCTCATTTTGCTGCCCCAAAAATTGAGCGCCCTCGGCGCTTACTGGGTCAAGCCGGCCCTGCGTACGTATGTCTGTTGATGAACCGAGAAACGATCCGTCGCCGTCGTTACTACTCGAAATTTCTTAGAATAAAAGCACAATTATACCGCCATGATTCCATGATGTTTCATTTACCTGTGTCTAACTCCACCAGCAGAAACATGAAATTCAACCTTGTCGATGTTTTCACTCACTCCACATGACACATCACATCACACGTACAGCTACCGCATGACGTAAAGGACTGAAGAGCGCTAGCTTTGGTTAATTTTGTATATATCTGGGACTTCGGAAAAACGTTGCACAGCCGGTTTGCGAGCTAGCTAGCCACTGTGCCGACCGACAACTTTCCGTGCGGCGCCAATTCACACACTCAATAACGGACAATTTTCCATGAATTTACTTAATGAACATTATCAGTAATATTATACTATTTAGCGTTTGTTTCCGTCGGTGGTATTCCGGCAATGTGATGTGCTACAGTTACGAGGAATCGAGACTTGTCTGACCGTCGCACATTCAACCGAACTGACTCGAATGTCGAATGATCGGATGTGCTATACAAAAACTTCGGGCCAGTCTAGACTGCCCACTCCCACTCGGTTACTCTATGTCAAATTTAGTTTGCACCACCGACATTTTTCAAATACTCAAATTTACATCGTCAATATTTCCCATGACCCAGACTAACGAACGTCTAGTATGTTGTAGGATAACGCAATGTACGGGGGACTTGTTGGCATACTTAAACAAGGCTTAAGATCAGTACAGAGGTTGAATATTCAACTGGACCGTGGCCTAGTGTCCGCAGCGACCTTTGAAGATGTTCAGACTGTTATTACAGTTTGCCAAGAAGAGGAGCAAGAAGCACAATATCTCCGTTTTTGCCATTTTTCTCACAGGTTTTTACACGCGTTCGCGTTTGACTTGGGGAGTAAGCTGGTGAATGCGTGACGAGAGTCCTGCACGTCATCTTGGCTTCATTCTGGCTGGAGCCTTGCTCCCTTACCCTTTAAACTGGCTTTCGTCAGGGGGACGAATGGGTCATAACTGATCATTGATGGCGGCATGAATGTCCTCAGACATCAGTACCGCCCTTCACGGTGCACCCCTACCTGGCTGGGGTGAGATGGATGAAGATATTATTCACCTATTAACCGAGGACATGAGGGCCTCATTCGACAGAGTGTCGGGGCCTTCTATATCGGGAGGGGTCGTCTACAGTATAGTATATAGCTTCCCTGACTAGCTTGTTAACCCCTCGACAGCCATCTTGGATTCGTTCAGGATTGAAGCCTTGCTCCCTTACCCTTTGAACTGATAAATTTATATTATTCTTTCAAACTAAACAAATGTTAGCGAGTTCAAAGTGGTGCCACCTACTGACATTTGTGAAAAATACCATATTATGTCATGGCTCACTTATTTTCAATACTTACAGAAATTGTTTAGCAAATAAAGATAATTCTCCTAGTATGTATGCACTGGGTTTCATTTTCGAATAGACACGGCTTGGTGTATCTATAATTCGTAGTCCTGTATAAATTATAGTTACAAGAATTGTCTGTAGACCGCCCACCCCCACCGTTTGTTAAATCCCTGTAGGGCGCGATTTATATTATTCTTTCAAACTGAACAAATGTTAGCGAATTCAAAGTGGTGCCACCTACTGACATTTGTGAAAAATACCATATTATGTCATGGCTTACTTATTTTCAATATTTACGTAAATTGTTTAGCGAATAAAGATAATTTTCCTAGTATGTATACACTGAGTTTCATTTTTGAATTGACATGGCTTGGTGTATCTATAATTCGTAGTCCTGTATAAATTATAGTTACAAGGATTGTTTGTAGACCGCTCACCCCCATGGCTTGTTAACCCCTGCTCGTCATCTGGATCTCTTTCAGGCTGGAGCCTTGCTCCCCTACCCTTTGTACTGGTTTTTTAACCCATGTAAGGCGCGATTTATATTATTCTTTCAAACTGAACAAATGTTAGCGAATTCAAAGTGGTGCCAACTACTGACTTTTGTGAAAAATTCCTTTTTATGTCATGGCTCACTTATTTTCAATATTTACGGAAATTGTTTAGCAAAAATCCCACATTAAATGGTCATTGTTCACTCATTTTCAATATTTACTGAAACTGTCTTCAGTGATATCATTATGGCATTTTTGTAGATATTACCACTTTCAAGTAGTTAATAATTGTTCAGTTTGAAAGAATGAAATAAATCGCTATCTACAGGGCGTAAGGCATCAGGTGGGCAGGTCTTCTGATCTATTGTAACGAAATTACATTAAAACCTCAATTCAGGAATAATGCATTGTGTAAGATAATGTAGTTTTTTTTCACAGTGAAATGGAATTTATTACAAATCTCAAGAAACTAATTTGTAAAAATATAGGAAGATTTTCCTCTCCTCAGGTTGAAGTAAATACAAATAGTTTTTCTAAAATTATCACCTTTGGTCTTAGCTATCATCCATAAGTGTTGTATATGCGAATTGGGAGTGAATACATATAATAATAATAATAATGATAATGATAATAATAATAATAATCGACTTTATTATTTTCAAAAAATATGTAAAAAAACGAGATTGATGAAATACACCAACAGAAAATTTTTGAAAATAAAGGGCGAAGTTCAGTTCAGTTCCTGAATAAATTCAACAATAATAACTGCAATATCTTACTGAAATTGGTCAAAATTCTACATTATATGAAATCACCAGAAGTGTGATTTATTAGTTTCTATGGTCTATGCCCATTGGAACTGAAAATTGTTAATAACTTGTTGAATTCAAATGAAAAATGACTACATCCCATCATAATTTTGACAATGATGTGATACTTAAATAAAGCTCAATTTTTATGTATCCATAATTTTCGAAATTACTCCTAGAAAATACGGTAATGTTCATCCAGGCAGTTGGATTAATAACGTCTCTAGACTGAGCACGATTTACTTATTACTTCATTCTGAACCAATGTATACGACTTGTTAGTGGCGCCACCTTCTGACATGTTGGTGGCACCACATTCTAAAATGCAATAGAAAATCTCATGTGGATAGTGTTTGCTTCAACAAATATGAGTATGCTTGCTTGCAATATGTTTTATTGCAATATTTTTGCTTGCTTCAACAAAATGTTTGTTGAAATTTACAAATCACAAAATGAAATTCTCAAAGAAAAATATCTCATACAACACAGTATATAGTATTACTGTGATCACATTCCGACTATGATTGGATCAAAAATAAACAATTCCTCCATCATCAATACTTTATTAATCAATAATAAATATAACAAATAATGTACATCTGTTGTTTAACATTTAAAAATAAATATATTATTCTCGAGGAAATAAATAAATGTGTTTTCTAAAATATAAAGTTCATTGTAGGGATCGTTTAAAATAAAGATAATGTTTTTCAAATAGTTACTCATCTAAAATGTCATCCACTCCAAAATGAAGCTCGCGTGATCCGAAGAAAAACCTAAAAACACAATTTGTTTTTCTCGGACTCACTCAAACTGTTATTTAATGAAAAAGCAAACTAGAGTCTCTAAATCCAAATGTTTTATAAAAATCGTTTGAATATTAGGCCTGATAGAATTTGATTAGGTACAGTTATCGCTCGGGTTTACCATGGAATGTATATGGAATGTCAAAAAGTGCCAATAGCGTTGGCAAAATAATACACAAAAATGATATTGTGGTTTGGTCCACCGTTGAAGAATACAATCCCAATAAACCCAAGCTGCTTTTGAAAGTTTCTATAAGAGTCTTTCTAAAATCTGTTGTAGTTCAGCTAGTATACAAACTATAAGGTAGAACATCACTATACAAGACACAATAGGATTCATTATTGTATGCTAGGTCTGGTCCTCATTGGGGGGCCTTTGCTCTTGACTAGAGTAGTTCCAGGATAGGCGCTTGTGGATGCTGGCGTCTCTATTGTCGTTTTTCTGTGAAAAATAATATAATTAGTGTGCAATCCCAAAATATATAAACATTCAGTAGTATTATTTGATGAATTTCAGAAAACCCTTCTCTTGAATGGTGTGATGATAATCCTGTAGATTGTTAGGTTGTCCAAATTTAAAGTTATTTTTAAATCAATAAAATATGTTACTGTAAAAATCACAATTAGTGAAGAATTATACAAACTCACAATGAGTAGATAATAATAATATAATAACAATAATAATGTTTCACAATAAGTAAGGATACCAATGAATAATTTATAAAAAGTGGTTATTTTTTTTATGGAAAACTGGAGTTTGTTACCCAATTCAATGGGTATAATTTGATAACAATTGCATATCACTTCTAGCTTGATTAAGATATATGAAGTTATGATATTATCATTGTTCACTGTGGTTCTGGCGTTGAATCTGGTCATTATTACGCCTTGGTCAAAAACGAAACGGATTGGTTTAAGTTTGACGATTGTCATGTCAC
>WOGL01001986.1:0-10506 GCA_015342145.1 Leptinotarsa rubiginosa | reverse complement strand
GAAAGTGGCGATCCCATTGGCAGTCCCTCATCTTGTGTAAAGAATTCGTCCTTCAGTTGGACTTATTACTGTCGTTGATCGATTTTCAGACAATTTTTCTCTACGAGCTCAAATTGAACCAAACCAGGCATATGACAATGATGAACGCACTGTTTGACATTGATTTGCGAAATTTTGTAGCGGATATTTCAGTCTCAAAGATGAATCTCGAAGTGGTCGACCTACAGTAATCCAGGATGAAAATTTGAGGATCCTGATGGAGACTGACCCATCACAAACGATGCGAGGGATCGTTAAAGAACTGGGCGTGTGCTCCCATGCAGTTATTGATGGGTTGAAACGTATTGGAAAGGTTGAAAAGCTCGAAAAGAACGATTGACAGAAATTGTCACGTTTCGGGGTCTGTACTTCTTTGCTTTTCCGCAACCAAAACGATCTGGTTGTGGATCAGATCGTTTCGTATGATGAATGGGTGGACCCTCTACAGTGGTTGGACACCGATGAGCTATCTAGACACTTTCCGAAGGCAAAATAGACCATGGTTATTGAATGGTGGTCAACCCAATAATATAATCCCTATGAATTTCACTGTTTCAGAAGCTTCTACTATTATAATCCTAGCAATTGCTTTCCTAGCGGATATAAAGCATAAACACAGTTTTTCTATCAGTGATTTGTTGTTGAAATAATCCAAATTAACAAGCGAAGCATCAATGATATAATTTCCTCTTCTAAGTTACTCCAATTAATACCTCCAACAAAAAAACCGTTTGTAAAACTGGTGTTCTCAGCAGGAATAGCTTCGCTAAACAATGAATTTACAGCTCAGGTCCAAGCACTGTTCCCTGAGGCACTCCGTAACTAACTACTGTGCTTTTCCTCATTTCATCATCAATGGTGAGACACTATAATGCAATATTGCTGATATATTTCCATTGAGTTTGATTTAGGTCAGTTACTGCTACCATCAAACTATACTTTAGAATAAAAATTACAAGAGAGGAAAAAAGGTCGAACATTTTTCGTAACTACTATTTTTCAAAATATTCCGTGGCTTAGGCAAGCAAGCGGGAGGATTTGAATACATTCTCGGTAATGAACCTTTTTTCGTTATTTTTAAATACACCCATGTAACTTGGAAGTGCCCAAGTTATTTATAGACAGTGAATAAACTTCTACTTATTCATCTCTGAGCTTCCACTGTGTAAAATAAAAGTGAAAAAATGTTTATGACTACAATTTCAACAGAGTTCATCCAACTGGAACAAGTTTACAAAACTTCTGTATAATAAAAACTACATACGAAGAGACAAGTTGCACCAGTCACTTCAATCAATACATAAATTCGAATTAAAAATGTTTCTCCTGCTCATTTATTATCTGGTTCAGTCGATCAAGTCGGTAATATATTGATATTTAATAACACTGCGAAAGGAACACGTGGAGAAGTGAAGCAATGAGACCCTGCCATGTCATCTTCACGCTTTGTTACTCTGAATTTACCAACGGAAAGAAAAGAAAGCCCGATATATTTATTAAGCCAACCATGAAAGCATCAGGAATGGAGAGGATTACCCAATTATTGCCAGATTAACCCCCGAAGGTGGATTGGGGCAATAATAAAATACTATATTTAGAACTTACTAGGAGAAAATAGTTCACATTTGTTCTCCACGACCGATTGAGTTATTCACATATAATTTCGATACGATGAAAGATGATGACCGGTGATTGATACGGCAAATTCTTCATGGCAACTTTGAAAATTAGGATGAAATTGAATAGTTTACGAGTTTGTCATGATTCAATAATAAAATTATGAATGGGTCCAACTGTAGGAGTAACGAATCAGTTTACAGGGCGAATAGCAATTCATTTTATACAGTGTGATACACCTAAGATGAAGACACCCCTGTATTTACGTAATTTTTGAAAGTAGATATTTGATTTTTATTACAGACAGACCTTCATGGGCCGCATTTTTCGCAATACCCAACCCGGGTGACAGCCCTAAACCCAGCCTACTGCGTTCCTGCGAAAAAGGCAAATTCTCGATATTTTGCTTCGTGTTGATAATACCAAAAGTTTCTTGAAAATCGATTTTGACCCCACATCAATTTTCAATAATTGGTTTTGAATAAGAAGCTACAGAAATAATAAATTATATCGACTTGACGCATGCAATATCTCCTAACTGTTGACGAAGTAAGTTTTCAGGAGATGAAAATTATTGTTTATTAACTTTAAAGCTAATTTTTTAGTTTATGAGAATTTATGGTTATAATATATGTATCTTAAAGTAACAGTTGAATAAAATAAGATATTTTTGTTTTTTAACTGTTATTGATAGATAGGAGGTATTGATATTTTTGTTAACGTAGATAGGATATTTTTACATGTGATTTTGAAAAATAAATACAATAAAATAAGGTAAAAATAAACATTTAATTTTTAACCAACAAACCAAACAAATTTAAACATTATTAATTGTTATTTAAACTTACTACATACATTATAAAAAAAATTTTTAGTGAGGTAAGTTGTCATAAAAATGGTGGACAGCCCTTGGTAGGACTGACTTTAATTCCTGTAGATGTTTCCATTTATTAATAGGAATTTTGCATCTTTGGTTATGCATACGGGGGTATGTAGTAATAATTGGAATTTCCCTTGCTCTGGCGGGTAGATCCAACCACTCAGCATCAAAGCTTAGTTTTACTTGAATTTTATCATTTGCATATTTTAGTACTCTAATATCTGTTACTACCGGGTCATCTTTTTTCCTGCCAGGGCGAATCGAGGGATATCTGAAATGTTCGGTTAGGGAAAAGTTATAAAAGAAGTTATAATTCAAATCAATGGCTTCATATGGTCTAGGGTTTTGCCGTGCTTCCCTGGTTACAGACAGATAATCGCTGGGTAGATGAATCTCTCTATTTTTCAACTTGCGCTCGATAGCTGCGTGCACTGAGTCGCACTCCATAAAGGTATGACCACTTTCCAAATACTTTTGAAAAATTGTCACTTGGTGCTTCATTGAAAAGTTTAGAAGTGCATTAGCCATTACAACATTACGATTCTGATAGGTACACCCATCAGAATAGATAATAATTGGTACGTTCGCTGGAATACACTTTTTTTCTAGATAATCTAAAAGGCAAGTAACAAATGTTGACGCTTTGAGCTCATTATTTTGATCTTCTGAAAACCAATAACACGTAGCGTTATGGGTTTTCAGGTCGTAAACTGTGAAATTGTGTACACATAATTTTGTTTTGTAGTAGAAGGCACCGGCTTCCAAATAAGGGGATAATTTTACAGCTTGTAAATCCGCACACAATGCTATACACTCGTTTTTTAAAGCGTTGTTCTTATCAAGTTCCTTTTCTTCACGTGCTCGGTCTTTCCGATTTCTATGCTCAATGTATTTAGCCTCAGGAAGATTTCCAGTATTGTAAGAACAACAGGTATTGCATTGATCTTTTTTGAGTGTGTATATAGATAAATTTTTTTCTTTGAATCGCTTATGAAAGTATTTCTTAGATAAAGCCTGTAAGTTGTTATCTGCACAATAAGTTCTATAACGCTTGTAAACTTCAACCAGTTTTTTAAAAATTGGCTCCAAAAACAGTTTGGAAGAACTTTTCCTAGCATAATGCGATGGCAGTTTTGGTAATTCATCGAGAAATGTATCTATATTCCCAATACTTGTAGCGGTGCGAGTCTGTAGAGCCTGTCGAACGGTTAATTTTTTTTCTGTGTTTTGGTGCATTCCATAGTTGCTATTATTAACCCATTCCTGCACTGTCTTATATCCTAGATCAAAAGTATTTAGAAACATGGTCCTGCACACTTGTACCTTTTGGCTATTTGTATTTAGATAATATATGAACGTCCCTTGTCGCCTAGATTCCCGCTCAGTACTAATAGTTGTCCTCCTCTTTACTGGTATCTTTTCAACGTGTGTAGATATGTATACCTTCCTCTGATCCCACGTCATATCCTTCCAAAAGTACTCGAATAAGCTTGTTCTTTGCATTTGTGATATATCTGAACACCTTCTCACTTTGGACTTTATACAAAATTCTGATTTGCAAGCTGATTTTAATTTTCGTTTCGGTCGTTTTGTGTCGTGAGTCATTTTCATATTTCTCTTTTTGGAAAACCCTAAATAGTCTTCACCTTGTTCCCGCAATTTCTTGTTCTTCTGACGGATCGGTGGTTCTTTATTATCCTTTAATTTTCTTTTTGTCCCATTTCCATGTTCAGCATCCAAAATTGCATCATCAATACCTGTAACATAACGCAACTAGTTAAGTTTAAACATTACTATGAGTATGAAATATAAAATTACGTTCAAAATCGTTAGCGTCAATAACCTCGGATTGATCGGATGAACTCTCATCTTCTGAACAGTTGTAGCAACTACCACTGCTGGCACTACTTCCATTTTTGTTATTATCTAAACCAGAGTTAGACGGCTCAACATTCTCTTTTCCCAATTGCTCCAACGTTTTTTGTAGTACATCTACGTTAGCTGATTTATTAATCCTGAAAGTGTGACCGTTGTCCGCTTCAATTGTATCTGAAAATCGAAGTAAAGGTACAATGGCAAGTTAATATCACAAAATTATTTTCTGTACCATTATCAAGGTCTGAATGAAATGGACTATTGGAATCTAAAATGTCTGTATGCAAAGGACCTGCCTTAAAACAGCCTTAAGTTATTAGAACATCAAACACGTAACAAACAAAATGTTACCTAAACTATTGTTGGTGTCCGTAGGCTCTAACTCTGTGGCCACAATGTTACTATTATGACCAAAGTCGCATACCTCATAATCAGGCAAAAAAAATTGATTGATTCCTAAAAGAAAAAAGTAATAAATCGAAAATATACAAGCGCTTGTTTCGAATTACCTTCGTTGACTTCTGGGACCAAAAATGTACCTTCGGTGATGGAACTTACATGGTCACTATCATTATGAGCCAACTGTGGTATACTAGACCCATCTTCTAAAATCATAATGGTTTTGTAAGATCCTCTACGGTTTATTAAGAAAATCAAACTTACCACTTAAAACCACAACGGTATTCTTAGTTTGGCCTTCTTCTACTACATTAATTCCTATAATGTCAACCGGTAAATTTGTTAAATTTGTAGCTTGTGCTAATTCCAAAATTCTTCTGGATCGATTCATTTCAATTCTAAAAGAAATAACCTGTGAAATATCTCCTAACTACACAAAACGGGATAAATTATGTTCCAAGTCAAAAACTCCTATCTATCAATAAAGTTATAACAGTTCTAAATGATACTTTTTTTAACTAAAATATAGTAAAATATTACTCAAATATCGTTATAATCCTTTCTCTCTACTATAAACATTATACAAGGTATTAATTTTCATTAAATATTACAAAAAGTACGTACTTACCCCAGAACAACAACTAACATGTGGATACAGCTGTAACTTTATGTAGTTAGGAGACATTGAACGAAATAAATGCGGGAAAATGTTAGGAGGTATTGCATCAGCCTAATTTGAGGGGTTTTAACGTTCTATGTCGGTTACGAGAATTTGCTAGTACATGCGCACTAATGCATTATATTTACCGTCACTTAAATCTCCATTTAGCTAAAAATGTCAGTTAGGAGATTTTGCATGCGCTGAGTCGATATAATGTAGAAATGAGGATGAAAAACCTAATATTCACTATGAAAAAATCCAAATTTTTAATAATAGTTACGTTAGGTTAGGTTAGGTCCAAAGTGGGTGGATCTATTCGATCCTCCACCGCAACCCGCAAGAGTTTATTGTGGCTCACACCTATTCACACTCGACCAAATAAGCCCAGCTTCTTAACGAAGCCGATTAGTTTTTATGGTGAGTGGTATTTAAGGTCAGATGGCAAGAGTGCTTCTCTGCCAAATTCTTAAAACCTGATTCGATCCCCAGCAGAGCAGGCAGAAAGTATGTGCTCTACTGTTTCATCAATTTAAAAACAGAGGCGACACACAAAGTCCGAGTCAAATGTCAGTGACCTGTTAGACATCGTAGTTCATCCCTACTGTAGTCCAACAACTGTTTGGTGTTTGGTGAATAAACGCCTTGGAGTGAGTCAATCCTGGAAGATTCTGCCAGAAGTCCATAAATCTTCCTGTCATCTTTGTTTGGCGAAGCTTAAAGCGATGCCAATGACAGGTTGTGGTCCGATGAAGCTGCTTGCAGCACCGTCCTTTGCAAAGAAATCAGCAGCCTCATTGCCTTCCAGGCCAGTATGGTCAGGAATTCAGACCAGAGACAATCTGTTAAGTCTTCCTATCGAAGAGAGTCGTTTTTGGCAATTTGCTACCAATTTAGACGTTGTTCGGTAGGAGCCAAGAGCTTCCAACTTCGCTTGACTGTCCGAGAATATTTTTAATGACTTGTGTATGAGGTTGGATTCTTCCAATATCTCCGCACACAATTCAATAGCGTAAATTTCCGCTTGAATAACAGTCGCACAGGTTCCTAGGCAGGTTGATATCTCTGTTCTGGGTCTGCGACTGAAAGCACCTGCACCAAAATCGGAAGGTGTTTTTGATCCATCTGTGAACCAACAACTATCTGCTCTTAATATGTCCTTCTCCCGGAGGATCCAGTCATCTCTACTCGGGAACAGTACTTTATAAGGCAGTTCGTAGTTGGAGGCATGAAGTCAGAGGTCATTTCCAGAATGCTGTGACTTCCAGTGTCAATCAACAACCTGTTTCACTCTGCAATAAATTGATTTGTTCAATTGGCAATATGCACAAGTCTATATACAATCCATCTAGCCTCTCTCTTCAGAAAAATGTGGAGACGAGGTAGATCTAGAAGGATCATCAGTGGTACCACACCGTCAGCGGTGTGGTACTGATGGCACCACTGATGGCCAGACAAACCTGTGTGGATCCTTTTTCTATGGCTGTTGTTGCAATTGTTAGTGGTGGAATTGTGGATTTTAGCTTTAGCTACCGACCAGAAGGATCTAGACCCATTGGGATTGGCAAGCAGTTTATCCCTAATTCTCTGATTGTGACGTTCTTTGCTTTCATTTTTCAACTACTTTCAGTAATGTCATACTCAGAATCGGTGGGCTCTGGATATATGCCTGAATGGATAAATATAATGTAACAGGTGGTAAAATTGTCTAAACAACGGGATTTTCTAGAACAGTTTTTTTGTATTATAGTTCTGCCAGGCAAGCTCATCAAAATCGTAGAATCGTAAAATCGCAAATTCATAAATTGAATACGTGTCTGGCTGCACTGTGAAAAATTGGTCAGAGGTGGCTACTGCTGGAGACTGCCGGAATCCCGGATCTCAAGAATCAGAGGAGGCTATTCGGAGAAGTGTAAAACAACAGCTTTGAGTTTTCTTGATTGTTTCTGGAAATAGGATTTCGATCAGAAGTTGTGAGGTTTAGTGCATTGAACCCTAGGGTAAGACCCTGCACTTAGTTATATTTCCTATATAAAGGCCATCTTGGAAAGAGTAAAACATTGACAATCTGATTTATAATCCATGTATAATCAATATTGATTTAGTATTATTGTTAATTCATTAATTTAAAGGCTGGGGGCGCAAAACCCTATTTAAACTCGAAAGTAAATCGTATTCCTTCTGTTATTGGTATTCTGGAAGTATCTCCTATCCCGATGTAGTAAGTTGGTTTACAATGACTAGTTTTGAAAAGGGGTACAGTATTTCTAGAAACTTCTGTAGGTGGCATCCGAATGAGAGCTTTTAATTTGGTAGGTAACTCTTTTAATTGAATTTCTATAAAAAATTAAGAACCGACCTGTGCCCTTGCCTCCGCAAATTAAGAGCTAGTTATTCCAATTGGGCACATGTATTGCTTTCTTCCTCTATAGATCAAGAAACCAGTAAGGTAACGTTACAAACTACATACGATATTTTTTCCATTTATTTCTTGTAATAATACAATATTATCAGGATAGCACTAGTACTATTTCACCATTCGCTAGGCTTTTGTACAATTCACGCTCGCGTGAATAGTAGTACTAAGCGTACTATCACCAACCAGAATAGCAGTTTAGATCATGTTCTGATGCTAATTTGGTTAGCGAATCACGTTACGAGAAAAGCGATTCAGTTCTTGTGTAAGGGAAAAGTGTTCTTTGTAAGATTTATTTTATACCGGTGGTTTCAATTCTGTCTGAAGGTTTGATTAAAATCCTGCCTGAAAATCCTCTTCAACTAAGCTATGTTTCAATTCAATTTAAATGTTTTGTAAATTTACCACAAAAGAATTGCAGATTTTCATGTTGGCACAAGTTCCAACTCTATGCTTTGGACCGGGTAATCATTTCTGTATGTCATTTCTGCTTTCCACTGTTCTTCAACTGACCCATAACCATTTCTTAAGAAAAAAAATATCTCCAAAAAACGAACAACTTTTGTGTTGCGTTCACCAAAGGAAAATCTTTTTACACGCGAACGTTAATCGATACGTTCTTAAAAAATATGTTTCGCAGTCATAAATAATGTAATTTTCAATACAAAGTTGAAATTAATGACTCGACGTGTTCGTTCTGAATCTTTGGATTAATTTAGTATCCGAAGATTATATATTTCAAACAATCTAATAACAACTTAACATGCAATAGTTTCATGGGATACAAAATAGGGCACGTTATGTTTCGCGTTAACATGAATTTTTAAAAAAATGCAGGCAGTTACAACAAAACTGATGATAATAATACAGCAGGATAATGATAGATGAAGCATGTGAACTCGTCAACGGTTTGAACCACAAGTTCATCTAAAATATTCACGTGGAATTTGAGTTTTTCATCATTCTGTTTTCAGACGCGAGCATAATTTTTATTAGAACAAAACTTTCCGAACTACAGATCATGGAACACATGCATCTGTCATTTGCCATTGAGCACAGTTTTATCGTGTCAGGAACAACTTTGATCAAGCAAGCGGGTTTCTTTGAATGTATTCAATGTCATTTTCGCAAGGCAAGATCTGGCCAAGAGCTGGCCATATTGTAAGTTGAAGATCTCAAAATAAAGTGTAAAGTGTAAACAAGTATTATTGGGCCAAGGGCTGAGACCAACGAAACCTATCAATTAGTTTTCAACTCGCCCAGTATAATTAATAAAATGAAATGACAATAATTGTTGCGTTATTATATACTGAGTCGACATGTTCATACCAATGTAAAAACAAATTTTGAACATTCATTCTATCACTCCGTTCACAAACTTTGTTTCAAAAAATATTTGAGTAATGAACATATATAAACCAAAAATACTTCAGTTTAGACTCCATCTAGAATAACGTATTGGTATTTGTTCGAGTTTCGCGGAAGTCCAGCGTTCAAGGAGATGCTTTTATACAATTTGAAACCACTGAAACCGTTCGAACCATTCATTGTCTTTTCGTATACGGTTTAATGTGCATGAACTTTTCTTAGAATCACGACATAATTGTTTTCCTACTTCTAATTGCCGTGAACAACCGAGAATGTACAGGGCGGAAGAGATTAGTTTTAGTAACTCTTTCAAACCTTTGGAAAAGGGAAGAGAAATGTTTCTTCTTTAGTCCACCTACTCTTTAAACACATTGAAGTACTGACTCATTTTTCTTGCCAATTTTGCTTCAGAGATGAAGTAAAATCAAAATAAAAATAATAAATGCAAGAATGATTTGGTTTTGAAAATGAATCAAAATATTAACAATATGAAATAATAGTACTGGAGATGGCGCTGCTTTTCTCTAGAAATGTAATACCGAATGAATTTCATTTTTAGTTGCAGCTGAATTATTGAGGATATACAAATTGTTAGTTTATTTGCTAAAGTGACTGCAAGGTTCGGATGTAAAAAAAAGTTCAGCATTTTCATGAGGCTGTTTAACGCTCTAACCTAATAATTCTGCTGCATGAATTTCTAAGATATAAAAAACATTTATGCAAAGTTCTAATATTTGGTCACAATCATATTAAACTATTTCATTTCATATGTTAAATTTCACTGATTGAAATTTTGAGAAAGATGTATAATTATGCCCTAAAAGTCTCGTATGACTCAGTACACCTCGAACTTCACTATTTAAGAACTCTTTCATTTGAAGAACGGCGTTCATGTGGAATAAACTTCATGAAAAAGTTTTTCCAAATGGATTTAATCTACAGCGCCCAGGCACTATTCTAAGAGCGCTTTAAGAACTTTCCATTAGTGCTTGTGTTTTATCTTAAAAAAAAGAAATTTGACAAAGAATAAAGTTTCGTTAATAACCAACCATAGCAGGGTATCAATATATTATTCTTCTATCTGCATAAATTGTTGGGAACATCGTTGGACTTACCTCCTCAAGAGTCTTTCTCTCTTATAGTCTAGTTCACATGTACTTTTTTTTGTAACATTTTTCAGCCCTGTCCAAAAATTACGACCAAGGTGTCATTCGATTCGTATTTTTGCCTAGAAAGTTTAAGGAAAGGTCCGAA
>WOGL01001985.1:0-10507 GCA_015342145.1 Leptinotarsa rubiginosa | reverse complement strand
ACGATAGTGTTCCGCAAGTGCATTCGGGCGAATCGGGAGTGTCAAAAAGCAGCGTACCCGATTCCGTTATGAAAACGCGTAGTGGCAGAATTTCGAAAAAAAACCTACCAGATTTAATAATTGATATTATGTGAGAAATAATCTTACGAATAATAATATTTCTCAGGTGGGAGAATGTTACGTAAATGTTAAAAATCTATTTTGAATTTTGTACCAAACCACCCTGTAATATTTTTTTCATATTGAAAATACGATTTCTGTTAAGAGAGTTGTCAATTTTTGTACTAACGTCAATAAAAAAAAATTGCCAATAAATCGCATTACGAATAGTAGTCGCTGTACGAACAGTAGATACACATTTGACTATTTCCATAGAACTGAGAGAACCGGAGTTAAACGGGTAGTTTTTTCTTCTGGACTCTACACAATTTGAAGTACCTACATTTCAACTACCTGATTTTTACCTAAGTTTGTAATGAATCGAATTACCCAGTTTCAACATTTGAAAAAATATTTAGTAAGGGAGAGTTATTTAATTCTAATTGCTCATTCAGTAAATCACTCAAATTCCTGAATCTATTGATTTCTAAACATTCTAGAAGATTGCGTTTCAAACTCTTCCCTTCTAATTGTAACACATCGTATTCATGATTGAACTCATGTCCTTCTGCTTTAAGTTGGTTTGCAAATGTGGAATTTGTCTGTCTATTTACAAAACTGCTTCTATGGTCTTCAATTCTTTGGGAAGAATTTCTTCCTGTTTGGCCAATATTATGTTTTGGACAAGAGTAGAAGATTACAGCCGGTTCTGGGCCTCCCCCCACCACTATGACGTATTAATTGCTTTTTTTTGTTTTTATTTAGTAACATCAAGACGATGTGACCTTGAAATGTCTGGTGTATGGGTCATTCAACATTTTTTTCATACGAGATTTTGTGTGTGTGTGTGACATAATGATGTAATTACGTTTGGTTTGGTACAGGGTTGGTGTGTGTGTGTGTGTGTGAGAGAGAGAGAGAGAGAGAATGCACGGTACAGGGTTTCATCATGTACGTGTATGTGTACAAACATACGTCTGCATACTTCGAAGATCCTTCAAGTAATGAATGTTCCACCGGTGTGAGCCCACCAAGTTAGTGGTGGTGTGTGTGACGTCACAGCAGCAGCCGTTCAACGGTAAGGGAGCGAGATGTTCACTCCACGGCGTGTGGCTGAGTAATGCGTATTCATCGGTGTGCGCTCGCCTTTCTCGATGCGGCGAAGGCTATGACGTAACGCATCGCTCTAGCCTCGCTGCCGACAATGACGGACAGGCGGAGCGGCGAGGACTGTGTTAACGTCTGCCCTCTAGGAGAGCGCAACGACCACTGCCTGTTCGTATCGATGTCTGTTACCGCATCTAGTTGGGAGGTGGGGTTGGCGCATGTAGGTGAGAGGTGGGGTTGGCTGTGACGTATTGACGGACCCGATCAGACTGTATTTAAGAAGCGGACGAGTGTTGGTTATGCTGAGTAATGCGTATTCATCGGTGTCTCACCTCTCTCGATGTGGTGAAGGCTGTGACGTAACGCATCGCTCTAGCCTCGCTGTCAATGGTGACACGCAGGCGGCCGAAGACTGCGTTACTCCCCCCGCCACTATGACGTATTAATTGCTTTTTTTTTGTTGTTTAGTAACTTCAAGGCGATGTGACCTTGAAGCGTCTGGTGCATGGATCATTCAGAATTTTTTTCATATGAGATTGTGTGTGTGTGTTACATAATAACGTGATTACATTTGGTTGGTTTGTGTGTGTGTGTGTGAGAGAGAGAGAATGCACGGTAGAGGGTTTCATCAAGTGCTTGTCCATGTACAAACATACGTCTGCATACTTCAAAGATCCACCAAGTAATGAATGTTCCATCGGTGTGAGCCCACCAAGTTAGTACGTCTACATACTACACTTCCAACATTGAAGTGATCTCTATATACGTCACACGATGTCGACAAGGTGACTTTGAAGAAGTCTTTACACTCAGACAAGACGACTTTGAAGTAGTGGGTTTGACATATATGGTAATGTTATGATTTGACATTATCCTTCATGTGTACTCTGTACCAGTTTGTACAGAATAAACACACGTCTGCATACCACGAAGATCCATTGACTAGTGCTCCTTCGTTATCAGTTTGGATGGTACCTATCGTGACAGAGAGTACACACGTCTACACTCCCTGAAGTTCCAACGACCACTGCTTGCTCGTATCGCCATCTGTCAACACATCGAGTTGTGATGGTGGAGAGGTCGCAAGATACTTTCAATTCTGAAATGATATCAACATACGTCACACGATGTCGAAAAGTTGACTTTGAAGAAGTCTTTACATGCGGACAAGGCGACATTGAAGTAGTGTTTTGGGTTTGACATACACGGTAAAGTTAGGATTTGACATTATCGTTCATGTGCCGAGGACTGTGTTAGCATCTGTCCTCTGAACGATAGCGCAACGACCGCTGCTTGTTCGTAACGACTTCGGTTTACGCGTCCAGCTGAGAGCGGGGCTTGGCTGTGACGTCAGGCACGCCAGGATCCTTAACTTCAAATCATTTTTATTCGAACAAAAAAAAACAAACTCTGATAAAAAAAAAGTTTTTTCGAAAACAATATTTTCCTTTCGTCCTCAATTGGTTTTTTTTGTGGGGGGCCTAAACTTTATCTTGTACAGCTTACAGGTGAATGTGAATGCTACTCCTTCTATGTTGTTAAAAAACTTTAATCTTCTATGTACAATATTTGTAATGTATCATTATTATTAACATTTCTATTGATGTAAACTTCTTTCTCTACATTGATCATCGCACTTAATTCGCGGATACTTGTTATGCCTGAGAGCTATTGAGGTAAGCGATAGTACTGCGCTCTATCAAATATGGAAAGAATAAATGATATTACATCATTATCTAAGTTGACTATCACTGGATTTTTTTTCTCAACACCAAATCATTATTTTAACACTTCGAAACGTGTTTCGATCACCAAGTGATCATCTTCAAGAGGTTCCAAAGGTTCCAATCAGTACATCACAATTGCCTGAGCTGTTAGCACTGCCAAGAACCTTTGAGCTTTGTGCGATTTCATTAGTATGAGAAGTTGAACCAATGCTTGATTATTAGTAGGTGAAATTTGAAATTAGCATAAAAAAAATTGAATTCATCAAGGACCATTCAGTTTTTGAGTTTCTTCAATATTCGATGAAAATATATTCATGAGGTAATTTATTTACTTTGCATTTGAGACTAGCTATCCGCCCCGGCTCCGCACGGGTGCAATTCTGACACTGAATATATTATGGAGTGCCTTCATATACAACGTCTCTGAGGTGATTTATTTACTTTGCATTTGAGACTAGTGAACCGCCCCGGCTCTGCACGGGTGCAATGGTGACACTGAATATATTATGGAATGTCTTTATATACAACGTTCATAGCTTTTCTGTCAGTATACAGACAAAGTAGAGATTACTTTTGACAGAGAGATGTATAATTGGCCCCTTGCCTCTGCAACCGCTATGTCTATACATTTTGAATCCGTATTATCTTCTTAAATATTAATTCAAATTACATGCTGCAAGGGGCAATATTGATCACATTATGGATATATAAGATAAAAGATATATTAAGGATAATTTTATGTATGCGCCCTTTTTCCCTGCGGCTGGCATCCTACTTGGAACATTTAAAAATCCATTTTTTATTGCACATCTGGAATATAAACCAAAACTACATACAAAATTTCAGCCTCCGAAAATATACCAGTATAGAGAAACAGTGATGAAAAAGTAACTTTATTTTATGAACACGACTTTTTCCCCCGCAGCTGGCAATAAGTCAATATGAATACATAATTCACCTACTATTTTGAGGCGCTCCTGTAATATTTTTGTGATTTGACTGAGAAACTGAATGCAAGATAATTCTTTGTTGAAGTCATGCTAGATGGAGTTTGGAAGTTCTCCAAAACAAAATCACATAGTCGAAACACGCAATACGATGTATCAATTTGAAGTACAATGCTATATTTATTTCAAAACCCAATTCAAACTCAGATTCGAACCAATAGCGTGTCTTCAACTGAAAGATAGATATTTCCTCAATTCAGTCTGAAAATTCATTCCTACTTCCATCATTTAAAAATCAGATCGTGAAGTTTCGTTCGATCTTGGAACTGAATGCTATCGTTTTACATTGACATCCTGCTAGACGGGGGCTGTTAGGCACCCAGAATACATGCATATAGTCAACACATTTGTTCGCACATACACAGATATGTCTCATACAAACTTTTACATGTTGCAGTATGATGTATCAATTCAAAGTGCAACACTAGGAGTTCGATACAAACTCGTTATTTATTTTCAATACATGCTATTCGGCCGAATATCGATACCCCCGGTCAGTGGAGGCTGAAGAATGCAGAAACGAGTATCTCTAAGGATTCCTTTCAATTCAATTCATTCAAAATAAAGCTTTCATATTGCAAATGAAAGAAACTTTGTGCTACTTGCTATATTGATTCATCTATTCTCCCAATTAATGTCACGTTCAGGGTCAGTTTATGTTCAAAAATAATTTGAATTTTATTATTTCTAAAAAAAATTGATTTAATCATCAGTTTATATTTTGTTACTTTCAAAGCAGCCCCCCTCAGATATAATACACTTGTGCCAGCGTTTTTTCCAATCTTTGAAGCAGTTCTGATATGCACCTTTAGTATGTCCTTGAGCTCTCAGAGATTCAGTTTTATCAATCGTCACAAAACGCCATCATTTCATGTGTCTCTTCAATCTTGGAAACAAACAAAAGTCGCATGAAGCCAAATCTATTGAATATGGGTGCTGAGGCATAATTAAAGAGTTGTTTTTAACAAAAAAAAATACGTAATATAGACAGTACTAGATGATATCTATACCCTGATATCATGACATGAAACGGAAGTGAATTTTGAAAGCAAATGAAGAAATATTATGTTTATTCACTGAAATAACGATAAATTCATGTTGAATAGTCAAAAAAGTATAGACGTGCAGAGTAAGCGCTAAATGAAGGACAGAGGGGTTAAATCCATAATAGGAACGCATAATTGATGAGTAAATGGATGTTATATGGGTATAATTGGTGTGATTGATGGTCCAGAGGAATCATGTCGAATATACATGCAGGGTGGAAATGTTTACCGTTCCTCTTTTGTCTGATTTTTCACCTATGAAATGTCACGGGACATTTATAACTTCATCACATAGTTCGAATTATTTTATGTATTTCCCGCTATCAATATAGTCGATATAATTAATTTTGATTGTTATAGATTTTTCTCATGAAGTTGTGACTTTACTGTCTCCCAACTCGTTTTACTAAAACATACTTTGAAGCATACTAACCATACTTTAAAAACTAATTGCCTATTTTCCTTCAATCTGATTACTTTTGAAGGATCATAGACTGTCGAAAAAAATGTTTAATTTTCGACTGGAATATTAATGCTGTTGTTTAGTTTGTGAACAACTTATTCCTGAGGTGACCTGTCACTCTAAGTAACTTAGCTATGAGCCTACGGTTGGCTCAAGTCCTAAAAGTATATACTCTGTGGGTGGGTCCAGAACAAAATATATATGATGAACAATCGTTGTTGATTATCTCTGTCTACCGTTGTCATTAAAATGACATGAAATGGAATCATGATATATAGGTGGAGAGCAGCCTATTTTCAAATATATACTGTTGAATTACTTGCAAATCATATGGGAAATGTCATTTCCTACGAGTTCAGATTTTTGTCTCTAGCTAGAAATTATGAAGCAGACGCAAGCTGCACTACTTTGAAGATTCAAGCTGAAAATTCATTCAAAATTTGTTGACTCAATTCATTACTTTTAATTTTGATTGTTAAATATGGCTTGCGAAGATCTCTAGAATGGTGTAAGTGAAAATTTAACGAATCATTTTAGTCTCAGTGTGAATGTTAAAATTTCACAGAAAAGAAGGTAGATACTTTTTGAACAGTCTTATAATAAATTATCAGTAGAAATAAACCTACACGGTTTTCAATAATATATGTTTTTATTGCTCTTCTCTCCTATATCTCACTTTCATGTTCGAAAGTGGTACAAAGCTTCAAAAAAATAATCGAACGAGGAGGCTCCGAATATATCGGTTGGATGGTGCTTGTACAGAATACGATATTGCGTACTCACAAAATCAGTCACTTGAAGAAAGACAAAACACTGATTTTCTGCTCAAAAATGAAGCTTGGAATAGAGTGATAGCTAAAGATACTAGGTTTGGCGAAAAGGCCACTGCTTAGTTGGTAACAACATTTATGAAAACCAAAAGGAAACGCGAAATGATGTTAATATGAATGGGTGAGAGGAGTAGTACGGAGTCCGTTGAAAAATAAGGTGAATTTTCAAATTTCGCGGTTTACGTACATTTGATTAGATATTTTTTTATTTTTTCAAATTGGTACACTCATCTCGAACATATGTTCACAGTTTCACCTATTTAGCATGTTTTGTTTGTTGGTTAGAGGTAGAAAAGTTGGAGATTTGTGTGTTCGGCGATTTTCTACTACCGAAAATCATGATTCAAAAAATTTGCATCAAATTTTGTGTGAGAAAAAGTGCTCAAAAATACTTGAAATGTCGACAGTGGCATACGGTGATTGTGTTTACAAGTAGTACAAGCTTTCTACAGAAGGTCAAGAAGATGTGGAGACAATTGTTATGAAGAATCGTCGAATCGCTATTAGAGAAGTTGCTGAGGATATTGGCATATCGGTTGGCTCATGTCACGCATTTTTTTCGAAAATTTTGATCATTCGAAAAAGTTCAAATAAAAAAACTTATACACGAAAAATGATTATTCCAAAAACTTTCAAACCGGATCATTACATCTCACTGACTGAAACTCAACAATAATACGCGAACGAATGGTGTTTTCATCCAAAAGAAATATCGATAACAGATGGCGTGTATAGACGAATCATCATTGATTGAAGCTGACAGTAGCACTTAGAAAATTGCCAAGAAAAAATAGGAAAAACAAGTTCAGTTTGGGGAAAAAAAGTCTATGATCTACGATACTCGAAAAAAAAATTTAACAGCCAGCGAAGTTCATTTCCAAATTTTTATCAAAAAAAAAACGTCGCATGAGCATCGCTCAGGAATTGTTGAATGATGTCAGCGGTGATCCAGATTTGCTAAAAAGGGTCATAACTGGTAACGAATCATAGGTTTATGGTTATGACATCGAAACCTAAGTCCAATCGTCCCGATGGAAGAGCACAGGAGAGCCAAGATAGAAGTAAGCACGCAAAGTTCGAACAAATTTCGAAGTTTTACTTTCTGTTTTCTTCGATTACCGTAGCGAAGTGCATCAGGAGTTCTCATTCCATGGTCGTACTGTCGATAAGGGGTATTATTTTGAAGTTATGAACTAGTTTACGAGAAGCAATACGAAAAAGACGCCTGGTATTGTGGAAAAACAATTCATGGCTGTTGCATAACGATAATGCATCTGTTCACTCGTTATTGCTTGTTCGTAATTTCTGGGGCAAACACAATACCATAATCATGCCTCAGCCACCGTATTCACCAGATTTGGCCCCGCAACTCTTTCCTGTTCCCAAGAATTGAGAGCTGCAGAAAATGATCATCAATAAAATATCAAGATGATATCATTTGAAAGTAAATGAAATAAATTTGGAAAAATTTCGCCATTCATAACACTGTTCGCTGTTCTAAGTACCTAAAGAGCATCAAGTAGGGGTGCAGCATGACAATGTCTTACACATTCACATTTATTCTGAGAGGAAATGATTCTGTTCCATTTACAGATATCACAAATTCTATACAATTAGAGCCAGAATCTGAATACGATTTGACATTTATTGGATTCCATCTCTGTAATAGTGATCCAACTATATCTGAAGGTCAAAATAGATTTTATTACACTAACCTTATCAAAAACGAGTCGAATGTGATGACAATACCTACAATTTCATATGATCTGACATATATTGAAACTTATTCATGAAAAATTATCATTCCAAAAACTTTCAAACCGGATCATTATATCTCACATACTGAAACTCAACAATAATACGCGGACGAATGGTGTTTTCATCCAAAAGAAATATCGATAACAGATGGCATGTATAGACTAATCATCATTGATTGAAGCTGCCAGTGGCACTAAGAAAATTATCAAGAAAAAATAGGAAAAACAAGTTCAGTTTGAGGAAAAAAAATCTACGATCTACAATACTCGAAGGAAAATATAACATATAATGAAATTGTGGGTATTTTGAAGACTATTTTCGACCGCATATGATATAATATATGTGAAGGATTTCGAAAAATGTCGTTGGTTGAAAATGAACTACCCCTACATCAAAGTTGTTGATATTGATGTGAATGCCCAATGGTGCGATAAGCCAATATTAAATCGAGAGAAACCTTCGTGTTTGGACCATTTCAAAGTTAGATTCTAATGCAGTCAAAGAAATGTACGTCTGATATATGAGTGGATTGAACATGAACGCTTCAGCCTTACCATGAATAATATCGAAAATCTATTGAAGAAATATTTGAAGAATATAAGAATACTAAAAATACAAATTCAGCAACATGAAGCCATGGGGCCGTATTTCCATGAAACCGAGAAATAATATCAAAACTAGTGTATCATTACGAAAAATGAATTTGTCGTAATTCACAATATATTTATCAAAGTATATTCTGCATTTTTTCTATATATTTATAGAGTTCCTACCTACTTAAATCAGGTTCAACAAAAGTGGAATGAAAATATTTTTAATTTTCAATATTTTATGGAACTTTTCCACATCCAATATGAGAGAAAATTCATCTCCGTTCTCAGAGAGGGGAAGTTCTATGTCGATCCCATCAATGGCGTATTTGTTAGTGAAGTTGTAATCGCCCTTCTTTACTATAGCTTGTCCTTCAATTACAGTTGAGTCTAGCAATGCATTTGTGGTTCAGCCTAGCACCACTGTTGATAGCTATGGCGTGTCGAAACGTCGCTGTCTGGTATTGAATCATGAATGCGATATGTTTGGGTTTTATTTTCAGCTAAGAATGGTTTAAAAATATAAACTTGACCTAGTCTCCCTATAAAACTGAAGCCATTCTACTGATAGGCAGGAAAATTACACTTCAGTAAATCTCAACCTCAACTAAACTCTCATAACAACAAGTGAGATATTGAAATATTTTGGTACGAATTTGAGAATAGTTTTCAATGTGTAGACATAAAGATATCAATGTTATGTATTGAGGCTGAATATACAGACAAATACCAAAACAATTGATACGCGACAATTGTAATGTGATTGTTCCATTCGAACAGTATAATCACAATCTTCATCATACCTTTTCCGATTATGTAGCTGCATATTTGACTTTTGATGAAATTGAAGATATTTGTGCAGAATATTGGAAGGATAGATGTATTTGATTGGTAATTATGAAATATTTTGATTTCAATAAGGGCTAATATTGAAAAGGATTTGCTGATAATAACATATTTGTTCGATAATATCAAGGTTCATAATTAATGAAGTGCTTTGCTGAGGAATATAATGCAATTTGATCAAAACTGAATCTTTATTTATATCAACAAAATGCATTCAAAAGAAGTAGAGTTTTGGTTTGATCTGAAATTGAAATAGATCAAAACTACTTTCAATTACAAGTTTTTCCGAACAGCTTTCATACAGGATGATTCAATGGTTATGCTTTTGGTTATTATGGTTAAGTTTCCGGTTATGACAATTTGTCTTCTTGAAGTGAACAAGGATCCTTTATCTGTGTTATGGTTTGATTCTACAAGATGATGGATGTCATAGAAAAAGTATTTTTCTATTAAATATAATATTTTGAGGATCAATAAAAACACATACAAGTGGACTGATGATTTAAAACAACTTCTCACAAAATGTAAACCGTAAAGATATATTGAACAAGCTCATACATAATATAGAAATATTTTTTATTGTTGTCTGATATTCACAAAAAAAATGATGGAAGAGTTAAATTTAATATTTCCAGGAAATACATCAACTCAATAAATACTTATTTGCCCTTCAAAGAAAGACACCAAAATTACCGTAAAAATGAGGACAACGGTTGCTATCGTCAGCTATGAGTACATCGTTAAACAGTTTTTTTTACTCGTTTCCACACCACCTTGGAAGCAGAGCTGTCCAACTATCTTCACAAATCTCTTCAAATTTTAAAAACTAAAATCTTCAGTTGCCTGATCGAGACAGATGTGTTATAGATTAAGTTCGTGTTGTATGAAAACAATTTTCACGAATCAAGTTTTCAACATTCGATGGTATGTTTGACCTGAATACATGACATTGGCATCTTTATGTCTATACAATGGAAGATATTCTCGAAGTTCGTCTAGAGAGCGCATAGTGACGTTATCCAATATATGGGTTT